>NNCF01133231.1:0-11888 GCA_002313205.1 Laupala kohalensis | reverse complement strand
TAAATTAGTTTATTGTCCTCCACGTGGTCATACGCAGTCTGTACTGTTTTTTTACATTAAATTTATTATTATTATTATCTCGCATTATTTCAAAAGCTAGAGTGTAATTTCTTGGTTTACGATTGTATCTTCTCTCAAGAAGCCACTTTTTTCTACCTATTTCAGTGTTAACGCAATTTAGCAGTATGTGGACCCAATTTTCTTGTTCTGTGCATAAAGGACATTGCAAATCTCGATCGTCTCTCAATTTCCTTGATTTCCATCCCTCAAGTAGAAACTAAGCGTAACCTACTCTTGCTACCTTGTTTAATTTGCCTATGTACGGTTTTCGCCCCCAGTCTCCTGCCACAATATTCTGCACGATTAATTACCACTTTTCTTGCCTCTCGACCGTTATGTTTTGTTTCTCTGACTTCAAGTTTCTAAATAATTAATTCATAATTAGATCTCGCCGGAGCTGTCAGCCACAAGTGTCCTAGACCGGCCGTTTCGATTATAGTTCTAATATTTTGACCCCACCCATCGTTAGACGTTAACTCGTTGCAATCGCATATATTGTTGTTACTTTCCCCATTTTTTATTGAAACCCAATATTTAATGACCCTCATCTTAATTTTTACTTTTAATGGTAAAACTGTGAATACCCAAAGAGTACCAAAGTTAGGTGTACTCGGAGGTACGCGAATAGTATTTTTCAAGAATTTTTTTTGAAGCGAATTAAGTGATGCGCAATCCCCAACGCAAATATTTCAGCTCCATACGCTACTGCAGGTACGAATAGTGACGTGTACATTGTTACTACAATCCTAGGATCGATGTCAGGAATGGTTCCAGTACTTTGGATTTCATTTAGAATATACATGCCTTTGTTTTTATTTTTATATATGTCTTGACCAGGTTAGGTAATGACATTTTATCACAGAAAAGCTCCAAAGTATCTAGACCTATCTGGAGTCCCGACTGTGTTGTGGAGAATAGAAGAAAATCGCCCTCAAATAGCAACCCCGGTATCTGTTTCTTTTCAGGAGGAGTATCTATTCTTCTGGCATCTGTGGATACCTCACATACGTTTTCTATTATGTCATTAATAAATAATATAAATAACAACGGAGAGAGAACACATCCCTGCTTCACTCCCTGAGTTACATCCCGGAATTATAGTAGTATTATTTGTTTTAACGCATGCATTGTCAGAGCAATATAAAGCTTGCAAAGTACGTAGGAATTTGTTTTGACACTCCTTTGTCCGCTAATACACACACCAGAGGATGTCTCTGTTCAGTGTCAAAAGCTTTCTCGAAACCTACAAACACATTGTACATCTTTCCGCATTTCTTTCGAGTTCCTCTCTCGACCAACATGTTTGAAATAAATAGACTATCTTTTGTGCTGTTGTTACTTCTAAAACCAGCCTGTAATGTCGAGAGTATATTTTCTCTCTCGGTCCAGTTGTAATATCCAGTACGGAATTTTGCAATAATTTTTTTATATCAAAGGAGTGAAATTCCCCTATATTTAGATCGGTTATATTTCCTTTGTTTTTATATATAGGTTGTATTACAGCCGTAGTCCACGAGTCTGGATAAACATCTTTATTGTAGATGTAATTTAAAAAGTTGGATAAAATGGCCCAATTTTGATTGGTAAGTTCCTTAATAAATTCGGAAGGAACACACTGCTTTATTGCTCCTGGCGCTTTATTGTTTTTTAAATCGCGAATGGCAGAAGATATTTCATGTAATGTAATACACGCATCTAGTTCAGACACTTTATTGGTTGTAAATATTATTTTATTAAGATACTTACTCTGGATGTGTTATCATTTCCCNTAAATCGCGAATGGCAGAAGATATTTCATGTAATGTAATACACGCATCTAGTTCAGACACTTTATTGGTTGTAAATATTATTTTATTACGATACTACCTCGGGATGTGTAATCATTTCCTNTGTGTTATCATTTCCCGCTAGAATATTTTTAATGTGCATTTCCCATCCCATTGCATCTATGTAATTTGATATAGTTTTATTTCGTCCTAATTTACGAATTGTGCCCTATAGGTTGTGGTTACATTTTTTGGTAGTATTTCTCTGAGGTGTTCAGGTTCCATTTGTTGCCAGTCTCGTTTACTTTCTTTAACTATGTGTTTATATTCTCCGCGGAGTTAAAGATAAGATTTGCGCAGTTCTATCCCACCTGGCCACTGATATATTTTCAGGGCAGATTTTGCAGATGCTTTTGCATACCTGCAGGCATCATTATACCGCACCGAATGTTTTCCTGAACTTTTGTTCCCGTGAATTATTTTCATACGCGACCTTGATTTTTGTAAACAATGTGTTACGGAGTTCACTGCAGCGTTTNTCATTATACCGCACCGAATGTTTTCCTGAACTTTTGTTCCCGTGAATTATTTTCATACGCGACCTTGATTTTTGTAAACAATGTGTTATGGAGTTCACTGCAGCGTTGTAATTTTGAGACGCGAGTTTAATTTGAAAATCGTTACGTAACATTCCTAGATTCCTTGAGAACTTCGCCTTATAGGCCGATTTCTTGTCAAAATTTGTACTTTACTAATTTTGGCTCCATGTGTGCTGGTGTTACTGAAGTGTTTTGATGTGAAAGATAGAATTTGATATATAGGGTTCAATCCGAAAGTCGTCTATATATTGTAAAAAAATTCCGTGACTAACGCGTAATCTATCACACTTTGCCCGTTTTCGTTAATAAATGGTATACTCCCGTCTAAATCTGATCCGTACGTACCATTTAGTATAGTTAGGTTATGTGTGCTTCAGAAATTCAATGGGTCTCGCCCTTCCGGATTTAAGTTTTAATCCTTACCATTTCTCACGGGTACAAGTGCAAAATCATCGTGAGTTATTTATTTATTTATTCGATTCGGGCGTTTTGTCTCCCGTTATCATTATACTCGCGTTGGGGTATTTATTTTCGAGACTATTTATCATCTGACTCATTTCCGTATAAAAAAGTTTTCGTTGTGGTACTTTGATTTATCTCCGTGCCTGTAAACAATGACTATTAGTAACTCAGTGTCGGCAATTAGTACTATAATGCATAAGGTTTTATCAATTTCTGTTGTAATTTCGTCACACCGATTTGAGTGTTGATTTTTGTACATAAACACACACCGGGATCCACTAGTACGTTGCCCGCGCGTACCTCTTCTCTTAAGATGTTTTGCTACGGTTGTGAATTCGTGTACATTATTTTCATCTCCCTGCTGTGATCAAGTCTCGACCAAGCTCAAAAAGTCAAATTTATCAAGGAAATTCAGAAAAACTCTGTGGCAAAGCTTCTTCCTCAGACCTTCCACATTCCAGCATCCTATCGTCAGAGTTGCACACAAAAAGTCCTACTGCCGCCTCTGCGCTTTACCTGTTTTTGGGGTTTTCTCCGGAGTGATTTGTGCGTCCACTTTGCTGTTTGTAGTCGGTTGACTCTGGCCTCTGTAGGAGGGGGTTGTTGACGCTGGCGCACTAACAACAAGGAAGAAGGGCGAAGGCCCTCGGTCCCGTTTCCAGAACAGCGTTGCTCCGTCGCTATCGGCGGTAGCGATAGTTGTGAGGCTCGCAACGAGGACAAAGGTTCAACCAACACTGAGGGCTGTAATGGCGGTGGCAGGGGCTGCCGCTGGTGAGGCGACGATGACGCAGCTGTCGGCAGCGGTGGTGGTGGTGATGGCGAGAACTGCGTTGGCGACGTAGCCGGGGACGGTGGAGATGGTGGTTACTGCGTCACCGCGATGATGACGCGCTCGGGTTGGTCACGCGTTCAGGGCGTTTCTCCTTCGGGAAGGCTTCTAGTTCCGCGAGTGAGTAGTATCGCCCTTCCACTACAAGCTTGTCTACGCGGATGCTGATTCTGAAGCCTTGCTCTCGCGTGTCCTGCAAATACGGGCCGAGTTAAGAGCGCGTATGGCGTACAGCAGCGGAGAAATCCTCTGCCACTCGCAAAGGAGAGCCACTCAGAAACGCAGCTGCCGCCTTTAACAATTCCTCCCGCTTCTTGTAAGAGGCCAGCTTTACAACAATAGTCCTTCTGCCTACTCGATGTGCCCTACTTGATACGCCCTCTCGATCATCAAGCTGCACCTCCAGTTGTTGTGCAAGACCCCGCACATGGCCCTCAGAGTCGTGCCACGACTCGCCCTGTCGGTCCGGCACGCCGAATATCACAATATTGTTTCTCCGGGACTGGTTCTCCAGGTAGTCGATCTTGCGAGATAGAAATTGGTTTTCTACCTCCAAAGCAACAACCTGGCACTCCAATACCTCCACCCTCTCTCGATACCAACTGATATCTGAGAGGATTTTGGTTTGGCCGGCCAACAAATCTCTCATTGCGGCCTGCAAACCGTCTCTCGATTCTGGCCCGGGGTTCAGCTCAACGCCACCAATAACTAAATGCAAATAATACTTAATCTTAATAAATACTGCGAAAGACAAGCGCCTACGCATGGTCCTCGTCCACCATTCGGGCGAGTACCTTTTACCCAACGGCCGATGGCCGATGGCCGCACGCCACTGCTCCATCGACTCCATGCTGCAATTTCTCTTGTTTCTTCTCTTTTTCCTCTCTATGTACCACCATTTCACACAACATGCACCGCTGCAGGATCCGGTACACGCGGGAGGAAGCGAGATGTCTACGGGCCGAAACATTGATACCAACAGGTAACCGGTTTACTGCGGAGCACTCTTACAAACGTCCTCTCAACCCCATTCAGTAAACTAAAAGGGGGATTTAACGCTAAGCAGGGCCACGGAGTGCTTAGTGGGTCACCCAGAAAAATTACTCGTTTTATTTAATCTCAGGAGTACGAGTTAACTGTTCCTCTGCCGGAAGATATTATTATTCACATTCTTCACAACTAATCGATCTGATGTGTTGGTGAAATATTTTCATCTGCTTCGGGTCACATCTAATTTTCTAAGGGACAGATTTAGAAATGGGAGTGCCTTATAACACTTTTCGCAAAATATGCGCACTTCCGAACACTAAAATGTCTTGAATGTCACAATCTCTACTGGCTCCAGGAAGCGGAGCCAGCCGTTTGATAAAATCCCAAGGTATCGTGCCAAGGGCACAAATTATAATTTGGATCACAGAAGCCTTCACATTCCACATGCTGGCGATTTCAATCTCTAAGTCTTTATATTTCAGTGTTTTTTCCGCAGCTTTCGAGTTGGTTTCCCTCAGTTGGCACTGATACATCGATTAAAAGGCAATGCTTCCTCTTGAAGTCACGAATAACTATATCTGGTCTATTAGCTGCTATTGTGCGATCTATGCGAATCTGTTGGTCGAACAATATAGTGACTTTTCCCACACTCGTCACTGGTTTCGGTAAGTGGTCATACCATTTTGTGTTCAGATCTGGAATTTCCATTGCTTTACAAATATGCCAGTGAAGATACGAACACACCCTATTGTGTCTCATAAAGTACTCATGTTTTGCCAAGGTGTAATATGATCAGAAACCGTACATCAGCCTGCCACAATATGATCAATGGTTTCTGGGTAGACACAACATAGTCTGCATCTGTCATTTTAAGTTGTTCATAGGACAGTTTTTTCAAAATGACGCGTTCTTCAGGTCTGATCTTGCGCAGCTACAATAAAAGCTTCCATCTCCAACTTCATTTTTCCTCTCTTTAACCACATATGCGTCTGCTCATTGCTGCCATTTGTCCCTTCCAGGCGTTTTAAGTATTGTCCATGCAGCTGTTTCCCTTTCCATGCTTGTTTCAATGCATCCTGACTCACTTTTCTGCTGCTGTATTTTAAGAGTGCATCATCTCCGTCCTTTGTACTGTCTGTTCTTGTGTTTTTTCTTGCTAAATTTACAATACCAGTGTCTCCAGTCTTGGTACCAGCTATCATAATCTGTTTCATCAGGGGATCACTTTTATGTTGTACCACGTGTCTACCCATTCCAACGATGGCGTTTTCATAGACTGCCTTCAGCTGTCTCAGGCCACGACCCCGTTCCTTGCAAGATACGTAGAGTCGATCTATGTCAGCTTTAGGGCGCGCACCTCGATACATCGTTAAGAATATTCTTGTTCTGCGGTCCATAGCTAAAATTTCTTGTTGTGTCCAGTCCACCAATCCAACGCTGTATTCTACAACAGGGACAGCTAACGAGCTCAAGGCGACAACCTTATTATTATTATCATCATTATCTTAATTATCATCATAATTATCATAATCATTATTATCATCTTTATTACTATCATTATTATTATCATTATATATTCAAAAAGGAAAATAGATTATTTTGATACATTAATAAATCATTCAATGTTGCAATGTATAAAAGATGTTACAAGAGAAGTAATGAAATATGAGCTAGTTAGGTCAGGTGTTGACCATATAGCTATCGGTGGAAAAATTAAAAAGGTTAATCCGTTTATAGTCAAGACAAAGATATCAGATCACTATATTATAGGAATAAGTTGTAATATCGATAAACATACAAAGAATAAGAGGGAAAAGAAAACAATTGTAAATGAAATAATAGATTCAAATAAATTAAAAGAAGAATTGGAAGAACTAAAAGAATTAAATTGAAATAATTGAAAATAAATTTAAAAAGACTGTAACCATGAGAGAAAAGACTGAAAAACGAAAGTATAGTATTTTAAAACCTTGGATAAATAAAGAAATTAAATTATTAATTCAGGAAAGGGATAAAAAATTTAGGACATGGAGAAAGAAACAAGGAAAACAAGGAGAATATAAGGGAAGAATTTAAAAAATTAAGAAATAAAATAACTGGGTTAATAAAAAAACAAAAAAATTTCTATTACCAAATTTATTTGAGGATAGTAAAATAGATATGAAAAAAAAATGTACTAACATAAATTCTTTATTGGAAATTCCAGAAAAGAAATCGGTGGATTACAAAAAAATTTCTAAATGAAACTAGTTTGGAAGAAGTGTTGAAAAATTTGGCTAATAACTTTTTAGAACAACCCAAAAGAATTACTTATAAATGCAATTATAAAGTCAGTGGAAGTAGTATGCAAGATATGCAAGGCAACTAATTTTCTCTACCAGAAATAACTTATGATGAAACTAAAAAATTGATTATAGGTATGGAAAGTAATAAATCTCCTGGTATAGATAAAATAGCGATAAAAATGTAAAAGAAAACACAGAAATTTTAGTGCCAATGATACAAAACATTATTAATAAAAGTATAGGAGAATCCACTTTTCCAGACAGTCTTAAAGAATCCATAATTAGACCAATATATAAAGGAGAAAGTCAGAAAAAATATGAAAATTATAGGCCAATATCAGTTTTGAATACAATCAGTAAAGGACTTGAAAAGTATTTAGCAGAAAAATTAACAGATTTTTTGGAAAAATATAAGGGACTACTTGTGGAAATAATAGAAATGATTAATGAAAAACTACATAAATATCAGCATGTATTAGCGTTGTGTGTAGACTTGTGTAAAGCATATGATATATCAAATTATGAAAAATTATTAGATGCAATGAAAATAATAGGGGCAAGAGGTAAAATTTTAAGCTTATTTAAAAGTTATTTAAATGATAGATCTTTTAGAGTTAAAATAAGTAATCACAAAAGTGAGAAAAAATTTTTAGACATGGGAATTCCGCAGGGGAGTTATTTGGGCCCAATCATGTACTTAATCTATGTAAATGATTTGGGGAAATGTTTCAATAAGTGCAATTATTTTGTGTACGCAGATGATAAGATGGGTTTTTCAGCAGATAAAGATGTAAGAGTGGCAAAACAAAATATGCAAAAAGAATTTGGTGTATTTCAAGAAAGGTGTCATGATAAGGGGTTATTCATAAATGAAAGAAAAACAAAATTACTATACATAACAACACACACGACTAGAGAAAAGAAAGATTATATAATGCATAATGAAAATTGTATACATTAAATGTTAAATAATATTAAGTGTAAAAACATCATCGACACAGTGAATAAACTAAAGTATTTAGGAGTTTTTTTTTATAATAGGCTAAACTGGAGAGAACAGTTTTGGGAAACAAGTAGAAAAAAGAATTTGTACAAGAAAATTAATGAATATAAAAGAGTAGTATCATATTCAACTTTTAAACAGATTTACTTTGCTTTAACAGACTCTTTGATAAGGTATGGAATGGGAGTTTGGGGAGTCGCTTCTAAAACTCATTTAGAAATAATACAGAATATACAGAACAAAAGTATCCAAATTCTATCAGAATAAATGAAGATCTTAAATAAACCAAAAATAGATTGGTTCAAAACAAAATATTTTGACAGTTAAATTTTTTTATGAATTTAAAATCATTTATAAAAATTTCTTTGATGATAAATACAAGAGGATGATTGAAAACAATTATAATAGAAGAAAGAAACATAATTATATTATACCAATAAGTATTAATAAATATGGAGATACTTTGATATTTATGACTCTCGCGAAATAATTAAAAATAATATAAATAATAGATTCCGATATCGGCGTCTCCACGCCTACCTCTCCACATCCTATTTCTACGAGTTGCTCTGAGATACTACATTCAAGTTTCGTGCTTCCATTGTTATTAATATTTATTCAACTCACTTATACTGTGCACCCCTTTCCAGAATAGTCCCCCCGTTCGCTAATTCAGAATTCCTCGGATCTGTGTACCTTGACAATCTACGAATATTGACCGGCTTCACTCCGTCGGCGCGCGCTAAATAAGGCGTCTTAAATTTTTGCAGATGACTTCTTGCATTGCCCTGGCTTAGCATTGGAGACTTGATCGCCTATTCTATATTTTTCAAATCTGTGCGTAGAGTCAAAACGACTCTCCATTCGCTGCCCACTTTTAATGATTTCTTGCACCACGAGCACAATTTTGTTCTGGATAGATCGTGGAAGGTCGTTTTAATTGCAACATTGGCTCTCTAACGAACACTAGAAAAACGGGCTATTTCACGTAATCTCCTGACGCGACGTATTATAAACAAATTTAACGAAAAGAAGGAATTCATCTCAGTCTAACTGGCTGCTCAACACATAATGATATATCATGGACATTGTATTTCTCTTTATACTCAAAATCAACTCAAAGCAAAACGTCGCTATGAAAATTTCCTCCGCTTAAAGTCGAGGCGCGGGTCACTGTAACCTGCTGTCTGCCGTTTCGCCTACTGTACGCGCGGTATACGTGCTATCGTCGAGCGAGTGCCTACCGCCTCTGCGGCGAGCGTTCGCCTCGGCGCAGCATATCTGCGCGCTCATCGACTTTCCTCGTCAAATACTTGATCTCCGATTTGAATCTCTCCTCGTTCTCATTCGATGCAGCTTCACTCGCGTATAAACAAGTTTGTCGTGCTAGTATTAGACCTTCTTCCATTCTCCTCGCGCATTCTAAGACTTCGTCTGGCGTTTGTGTGTTATTTGGTACGACATGACTTACGATATGTGGTCTCAAACCACGTAAAATGTGAGTAACTTTCGCACGATTAGTCAGTTGCGGGTCTACATTTTTGCAAATACGTAACATATCGAGTGTAAAGGCTTGAATACTTTCTCCTGCCGCTTGCGTACGGCGAATTAACTCAACTTCTGCCAACCTTTCTGTCCCAGCTGTTCTGAAAGCATTTTGGAAATCCCTAGCTAAATCCTCCCAATTTCTCTCCATCGCCGTAGCGCCTTCTATAAACTTCGTATTACTTCAACGCGGTTCCGTTTAAATAGCACGAAAAATAAAACTTTAGTAGAATTGTTCCAGCGGTTCGCGGTCGCGATGTGCTCGTAGTGCTGTACATATTCCTCGGCGCCCGTCTCGCCAGCGAATAATGGTGGTTCTATTTTCAGAATACGATGTATTGCCATTTTTAAGCGTTCGCTGTTGGCTACTCCTACCGTGGTTTCCTGATTCATGCTTAAAGTGGAGTTCTCACTGGTGGTAAGGTCAGGGTCCCTTGGAGAGGTCGCCGGTGGCGTGTCTACCAGAACTTCGGCAGTGTCCGCCGTCAACTCCCATGCGCCTTCGACTGCTGTATCGCTCAAAGAACGGAGAAAATACTCGTGAGGCGTTGTCAACATACGGACTGCGCGCCGCATGTTCCCTTATACAAGCTAGTCTGCTCGATTGCTATTCACAAACTTAAAAATTAAGTCATATGTAAATAGAGATCTATAGCTTAATTTCCTACCTAGTTCACTTAATCAAATGTTTTTCAATGAACAGCATTCGATAGCCCGGCGCACTCTGCCAGAATGTTACGTGCCCGTCTATTCTATGAAAATACTGGTTACTAGCTGAAATCTTTGGGTTCTTATTTAACCCCAAGTAGAGGTATGCTTTAATTAAATTATTAATTATCACTCGCTTGGCATGTGTCGTAACTTCCACAATTACGAGAGATAGGTTCGATCAGGTTAGAAATAAGCCAGGATCATTTTCCCTACCTCTGTAATGACATTAAGAAAAATTAATGAAACCATTAAATTAAACACTATTTATTCTAGCAATTAAGAATTGGTCACAGCTGTTACCAATACCCACAATAATATATCAAACCAAACAATAAAATAATTACATGTCGTACTACCTGTACTACGGAGTGCAGGGCTCACCTCACACTATCTCTTGCCCGTTTCGTTGCCCCTTCGTTAGAGATTCGAATGGACGTCTTGGGGGGGGGAGGCCAATCAAATGCAGCTTATAATTAGAATGACGTTCAGAAACATAATACAACATACATTTATGGTGTAGAGAATCATAACTCCCCAACGACATTTCAACTGCACATTATTACAAACAAATTGTTAGAATATTTTTTTCATTATAATATATAGGCTTAGAGAAGACTTAGAGAATAATTTGTTTTTCGACCAAAATATTTTTAACCAAATAAAAAATTAATTGCAGATTTTTTTACAGGTAAAATACTGCAACCACGATGGCGAAGCTTACGGGACTCCTACACTGAATTGAGTGTACAATTCAAACAAAAATCTGGTTCTGCAAAAGTGGATAGAAAGCAGTATATGTATTTCAACCTGTTGTCATCCTTGCGCCAACCAGTTGACAGAAGAAAAACTTCGAGTTGGGAAGAAAATACTGAGATCTTTGAAATGCAATTTAGTCATGATGAAGGGAATGCGGAACAAGAAGTAATGAATGACGCACGAGAGGAAGAAGTAATTATCCACCGGACCCAGCAGAATAATGAAGCCGCGCCACCGTAAAACATCAGTGTACGTTCACCGAGTGTAGTTTCTCGTAGACATACCAAAGACCAATTAATGGCCACCGAAATACAACTTATTGCGACAAGGTATGAAGTTGTAAAATAATTTGATAATATCAGAATCAGAAGGGATTAATTTAAAACTATAATAATACCTCATCAAAATAAACCAAAAAATAAATCAACATTGACGTTTATGATTAAACGTCAATTAAATCAACTAATTGTAAAATAAAACGATTGAATTCCTTTTATAATAAAGCAAAGTATTTGTTTATGGCATAAACATTTGTTTGGTATATGACCAGCAATTATTAACAATAGTTGATTATTTACTAAGCTGTGAATAAAACACACAGATAAGCACGTGATACAATAAACAAAGAAATAGTTGATGTCCTGTAAAACAGGAAATTAGAAAAACAATAAAATAGAATGAGTTAATACGAATGTATGAAAATTTACTGTACGTCAGAAACATGTCCGTATAATGACAATATAATTCGTAGACATTTGATGTAAAAGTTAACATTGCAGAAAATAGAATAGTCAATTAACTAGATAGTCCAATAATATTATCCAATATAACACAAAGAAATACAATAGATGGATCACCCAAGGGATAAGAATTTCTTCA
>NNCF01133229.1:201370-236379 GCA_002313205.1 Laupala kohalensis | reverse complement strand
TCACTCATAGGTATCTCTTACTACTTGATGATGAACCCGTTTGTGAGGAGTGTAGCTGTTCTCTGACAGTGCGTCACCTACTAACTGATTGCAGAAGATACTCAAGTATACGGAGACAAATTGGTCTGGCTGCAGATTTACCAACAATTCTCGGAAATGAAACGGTTCATGTTAACAAACTATTGAATTTTATGAGTAGATCGGGGCTCCTCCGACAAGTTCTCGGGAGGGTTTAAAATTTGCATTCCCTTTTCATCTTTACTGTCTTCCTTATTTTCATCGTTTGTTTCTGTAATTCGAAAATATAATATTAAAAAATTGTTTTCCTTTTTTGTGATATAGTGTATTGGGCAACTGTTTTCTTTTCTTTTCTTTCATTTTGTATTTGGATATTTGTTGAAATCAGGAGGGTTTTTTAGTGGGTATGGTCGAGATATTCGGCGAGTCCCACACACGGGGAAGAGTCACTACGGCTCTTCTCTATGGTGCGAAACTGCATTTTTCCCTACTTGCATGGGCTCTAATGACCTTCGATGTTGGCGAGCCCTAAAGCCCCACAAAAAAAATCCTCGCTTTGTTTCAATATGTAGCTTGTTCATAGCTTTTTTTTCTTTTATGGGTTTTATATTATCATCATTTTGTAAGAAATTGCTATTAATTCAAAAACGTTTTGTAAGTTTGAAGCTTGCTGATCCATAGTGTTTGGGTGAAGAAGCTTCGACCAATGAAATGTACATACTGCTACAAAATTTAATTACATTTATCAAGAACCTTACTTTTTGTTTGCGATGATACTCACTTGAATTATGTAAGCATACATGTATCCTGGATTTTTGTAAAAGTCAAATGGATACCAGCCAACAGCTGGAAGCACTGGCTCTGCGCATTTTGCTTGCATTCCTTCTCCGGGTAATAAAGCATCGTCTGGCGTGCGCGATGCATTATGACTAGAACCTGGAATTAGAGTTTACTACATCGTAATAAAATTGTTGTAAACTGTGTATGACCACGTGGAGGACAATAAACTAATTTACTCTCCGGAAGCAAGCAAGGGACCATCCCATCAATTCCGATCAAGGGCCCTAAGGCAGAGGCGGATTTAACATTTCAGCACAAGTACAAGTAAGATAAGGACAAAAGTATTAACAGTTCGGGACGTTTTATAATATTAATAGAATACCAACAAATTTGTATTTAATAAAGCACAAAAAAGTTATTCAGAAGGATGCATTATCAAACTAGATTATTCGAAAAATATTGTTTATAAATCGTAGGTATTAAAATGACAATAAATACGAGATTTATTATTAAATAGACGCCGCCCCTATGCAAGAACCTAGAGAGTCTGCATAAAAAGTTCACCTCTACCCAAATGAAGACTGGAGAAAAACCCGGGCCAGGATGTAATTATAGGATTTTGATGAGCACTTCTAAAAGTGTTTCTGCCACGTTTTGTGAATATGGAAGAAACAAATGTGTTTAGCGTGTTGACCGTTTCAAAAGGGCTTTCATTCCAATGTATAGAAAGAATCGCTTAAGATATTATTGTTGACGCACGACTTGTCTGACGTTTGTCTGGAAGGCTATTTATACTGATTTCTGGCGCCCAATTTCTTATAACTTATTATTTTTGTGTCAGGATGTGGACCCCATATGTTAAATTTTGGTATTTTACGGTAAATGTTTACCATTACAATGTTAACTTCATATTGAAAGCGTGCAACTTAGAAAATAAGCCAAAATCTACCATCCGATTCATAAATGTGGTCTGCTGAGTTTAAAGATCAATGGAAACTTTACTAGCTCACCGACAGATTGTATATAATACCAGAAACATTGCCGTTTTTATCCTGCGTGTGTAATGAATGTTTTAAACTTTATTTCATTAATTTTTATTGCGGTCCGATCATAAAAAGATAATCGTCCGGAAATATGCGAAAAACCAATACTTTCTTGTTCTCGTCGCAATCCAAATAATTAAGAAAAAAAATTGTACGTTTGTACTAGCGCAGGAGAAAGTGAGGAAATTGTTGGTGCATTTACAATTTTTGTCGGTGTCTAGGTTTAGTTTTCATTGATATATAAACTCAGCGGACTATTATCAAGAATCGTGAGGTAGATACAATGGAAAAACATTACTCATTTCTTCCGGCGATCATTTTCTCATCCATTTACTTAAATCGAATGTTGATGTAAAGTGCGTCATGAATTCTGAGAAAAAAGATTCTTGTATAAATATATCCATCTTCAATCTCCACTTATGTTTACGGAAAATGTGTTGCGTTACTTTACTCTTTCAGGACTTTGGCGATTTTACGTTAAGTATAATCGTGCTACTGTGGAACTCGATTCGGAACTTGAAAATGTTGCTTTGACTGAGCGACAATAGATTATAAAGTAAGCGACAAGTTAAGTGTAGCGGGTTGCGTCCATTCGCATGAACATTAACGCGGTTGTCTTTATGTGCCGTAAGTTACCTCAGCATTCGGAAGTTCATAATTTAAATTCTACTACAATTAATGTCCGTTATATAATCTAATTAAATAAATAATTAAAGACTTAAGACTTTCTATGGACGAATAATATATATGTTTTGATGGTACCACCTCATATATATAGTGAAGAGCTCACGTTTCGACCTTGATTTGAGCCGTCGTCAAAATACATATTCGTCCATAAAAGGTCGTAAGTCTTTACTTCTATACTATTTAGCGAGCAATAATTGTATGTACCTATATACCTATGTATTTGTAAAAAAATTTTTTTATTTTTTAAACTGTTCTAACGATTTTATTTTAAAAAAACAGATTACATGTATTTTGGTATGAAAATGTGATATAACATGTTCTCTTTTCTTTGTATAACAATTTTAACACCTGAGTAATACTAGCATTGTTAATAACACCAAATCGGTGTTTCTATCGCATTGGACTAGATGGTCTAGAGGTAATGTGCGTGTGTCATATGCTGGAGATTCGGGCGTCGGATCCCCGAGTGTGCGGTTTCTTTACTCATTTTTGTCGATGATATGATAAGTCTGTTTATACATTCATTCTCTTTTGAACATTATTACTAATATTAAATAGCTGCTGAGTAACTAAAATGCGAATAAAACCGCTAAGTTTCCTGCTTAACTGCAAGAAGAATTTTTCTTTCAGTTCATACTAGTTTCCATCTCAAATTTTCTTTCAATCATTATGATTTTTTATTTGTAGCAATCCAACAAATAAGAGTTCCCCAGATATAAGTTAAGAATCTGAAAACTCCGATTCGCCACCAACATCACACACAGCTGACTGAACCGGCGTTTTGTTCTTAAAATTTGTTCTTTAATTGAACTAATGGTTCTTTAATAGTAACAATAAAAAAATTAAACACACAAGGAAAGTATAATGAGGTAGATCATGTTGAAAAAAATAATGAAAATATGAATTTCTCGACAGGGAATCAAATCCGGACCTCACACGCACATATATGAGACGTTGATCCCTATACAACGAACAAATTTTGACGAACTTTTAACTTATTATTAAATAGGTAATGAAATTACCGCACATAATATTTTATTTCAACGCTGACCCTTTCCCCGGTTATGTGCGAAGTGGCTGGTGTGGACTGCAGAGTGCGAATGTAAGTTTCTGCTGACAAGAATAAAACACCCACGTGTCTACAGCGACAGAAAGAGTCTGTAGAAATGGGTCCCTATTCCAAATGTACTCGAACCAAATTCTCAAGTTTGATTCGGATACGTTGATTATTTTGTGTGTCATAGAATAAACAAAAATCGATTACATACATTATCGTAATGACCTGAAGAGATCTCGATTTATTTTTCGGATGTTCATTATACTTTCCTTATACGTACGTACAATTCGAAAGTAAATAGCTGAAGAATAAGTGATTACCAATCAGGGGCGAAATGCCTTCTTTCGACTGAAGACTGTTCGCCGCTGATCGGTGTCGTAGGGACGGCGAATACTCTCTCACGGAAGTCACCAAGTAGTCAACACTTATTATTCTATAATTAAAAATGTATGTCTAATAGTAATGTCTAATATTATAAATATGGTATATTGTGGATTAGTGTGAATAGATAATTTTCAGTTGTTTACTAATGTGTGAAGAAATGAGGCAAGCACAATTTAATACAAATGGTAATTATTTTCTATTTACTCTCTGTATGTGTCCCATCGCATAAATACAGTGTGTCAATTCCATAAAATTTAAGAATTACTCCTTAATCCCGGACACAAAAAATTCTTATATGTGCAACGTAAAATGCACAGTTGCCTAATTAGCAAAATAGATACGTATGGAATTATTATTCGTTTTATTCATGGTTACACATCAGTGTAAATGAGTAAGTAAACCATGGTTTGAATCCCTTTACGAAAAATATTTTTTAAACTCATTTTGTCAAGATCATTATGTGCGTGGTCATACGTCGGTACTACATTAAAATATTTTACGACTGATTGAAAATCGTATAACTATTTTGTGAGCCGTCTGAGCGAAGCTCGGTCACCCTGATATTTATTTATTTAATTGTCATAATTTAAAGTTTAAAATTAGAAAACAGTTCACCTAGAAATGGCAGATAGGATGACATGTGGAAATGCTGTGTCACTACCAGTTACCTCTGGGGAATTCTTGTGGTTTAACGCAATACATTTTCGTACAACATAATTCGAGAGTGAAGTTGAATATAATTTGTACGAAAATCTTTCATTTTTCATACGTTTTAGCGCACTATACATCAACCTCAAATTGAAACTGAAATCAACCAGAGGTGAAAATGATAGCCGGAAAAAACGAATCATGTTTATCCGTAATATCTACCGTGCGATTCATAATAGTAGAATTTGAATCTCAATGAAAACTAAACCAAGACACCCACAAAAATTGTAAATATTTCCTCACTTTCTCCTGCGTTAGTGCATGCATGTATTTTTACTTAATTATTTGGATTGCGACGAAAACAAGAAAATATTGTTTTTAATGACATATTGCCATACCATTATTTTTTATGATCTTACCGCAATAAAAATTAATAATATAAAGTTTATAAAACAATTTATTTCATACGTACACTAACGCACGATAATATATTTGGTATAATATATACATTAATAATAATAATAATAATATTTATTTAACTGCAAATGGACAGATCTTACCCAGTGCAGACTATAAGGAAATAAAATAAAATATAGAAAAATACGCATTACAGAGAACTGAAATTAAAAATTGTTAAATAAATGATTAAACTAATATTAAATATAAAATGATGTGACGCTGAAACAACTAAAAACTTAATTATTACTTATTGCACATGACCCGAACATTTGATTTACCCCTTTAGTGCATAATCCTTCCCTCCCTTTCTAACTCGCGCATTTCCCTCGTATCACTTCGCTTCACTACCACATTCTTCACATCTACGCTAGCGCACCCCTTCTTCCAAAACTTCCCCAACCCTGTGAACAGATGCAGAGCTCGAAATCTTTTGCACTACCGATGAAGGCATTAAATTCCAGTTTCTAATCGTTCTATTGAGAAATGAGAATTTCCCAACGTCGGTTTTTGTGTCATTGTTCTAAATTCAATATATGATCTTTTCTACCTATCCGAGAATGATGTTCCATTTTTTTTCATTATATTTTTCCACGCGGGTTCATTTCTGTAAGCTTTGAATAAGTTGACGAGTCTAGATAGTTTTCTTCGATTTTCTAAAGATTCCATAACTACGCAATCATTTAAATCTGATCTATAATTAATAAATTTGAGCGCTCTTTTCTGATTTCTTTGTCCCTTCCGATAAGGATCCCAACATGCGGTCGCGTGTTCTACCACGCGTCTGACGAGAGATATGTCTGGCGACTTTTCGTGTTTCAATTTCACATTTCTTTACTTGAAGGTATAACAAAATGAAGTGTTTTCCAGGTTTTTCGTGCTAAACAACTGACGTCATCAGATCGTCCCAAATCTTGTCTCAAATTATACCTAAGTATTTACGTATTGATTTTTCTGGAATGATGTCGGGTTCGATTTTACTTGGCAGTGGTTACCTATGAATGCACTTTGTTAAGCTCATTGCATTGCATTTTATTTTCTTGAGGTACGCACGTCATCCGGCCAGTCAATTTTTCTGTATGTGATGCAATCGTCAGTAAATAACGATGCCTTACTAATTATTTTCAGATGAATATCGTTTACAAACGCTAAGAACTAAACCTGCCCAATAACGCTTCCCTGGGGAATACCAGATGTTACTTTGCCTTCCTCGAGTATTTACTTTCTATTTTTACCCTTTGAGAACGATTATGCAAGTAGTCCCTAATCCACATCAGATCTAGTTTCTTTACTCCTGACGCAGAAAGGCTCGTGACGAACTAAATCGAATGCTTTAGAGAAAGCTATTATCATCGCAACTATCCTTTGCCCATTATCGATAGAATCGGTTATTTACTGACAAAAAGTAACAGTTTTACTTTCAGATGAGTGTCTCCTTCTAAAAACCGTTTTGCCTTTCCTACAGCCACTCTCATGTATTCCATTCATCTAACATATATTCCACTATTATGTGTTCCATGTGTTTGCACACTACCAAAGTTAAACTCAGCGGTTTGTAATTCGACACACTAATTCTGTTTCCTGATTTATATATTGGTACTACTATGTTTTTTTCCAATCATTAGGATCATTAGCTGTTATTCATAGATACCTGAAATAACCCGTTTTAGATAACGAATCGTAGAATCTCCCCCCATTTTGAGAATTTCTACGGGTATATCATTGTGCCCAGTTGATTTTCTGTCTTTCGTATGTTACAACCATTTCCGAAAGATTTTCATCTGGATACTAAGTGTATTTCCTCCTAATATGTTTTTTTTAAGAAACTGTATCCGTCGCATCGTGGAAAATTGGAACAAAATGGTCATTAAAAATATTTGCCCAGTTAATACTATCAGAAATGTAAATATTTTCACCGTTCTTTAGAAATGTTCCTTTTTCTTTATTAATTCCAATTTTCCTCATATAACGATACAAATTTTGCCCATTGTTTTGCGTATTAGCCAATGGATTTTTCGTATAAGCTTTGTAAGCCACTCGTTTCGCATGAATAAGTTTATTTGATGGCTTTTTAAAACTATTTTCATGTTATTCCTCATACTTTCTTCTAGTGTAGGATTTCCTGACTTTCTGGAAGGAAGCAACGCTTATCCCTTGATTAAAACAAGGAAAGGACAAACCGGCCATCAGAAGTTATCGAAGTATCGACTTGACGAGTTGCGTCGGTTAAATTCTGGAGAGAATTATCAAACGACGTCTCGTATGGTATGTTGAAAGGCATAACTTGCTGAGTCGATCTCAGTATGGTTTCAGGAAGTTCCATTCAACCCTGGACAATTTACTTCTCCTTGAAACAGAAATTCAAGATGCTTTCGTCATAAGACAACATGTCGTCAGAATGTTCTTAGACATCGAGAAGGCTTATGATACTACTTGGTGTCATGGCATTTTAAAACAATTCTGTCTGAGGATTTAGAGGACATCTTCCTCTGATGTTACATTCGTTTTTGCATCAGCGTTCCTTCCGCTACAGAATTGGAAGTACACTTCGGATCTCCTTCTTCAAGAGAACGGTGTTCCTCAGGGCTCAGGNAGGCTTATGATACTACTTGGTGTCATGGCATTTTAAAACAATTCTGTCTGAGGATTTAGAGGACATCTTCCTCTGATGTTACATTCGTGTTTGCATCAGCGTTTTTTCCGCTACAGAATTGGAAGTACACTTCGGATCTCCTTCTTCAAGAGAACGGTGTTCCTCAGGGCTCAGGCCTGAGTGTGACCTTATTTGCAGTGGCCATAAACAGCATAACATCCGCTGTAAAGAATCTTGTTCTACACTCTCTTTCTCTCGACGACTTTGCCATCTTTTGTTCATCACAAGAGTGTCACAGGTACGGAGAGACAAATCCAACTCGTCGTCAATAGATTATACCACTGGTCGAAGACGATTGACCTTTGTTTCTCTGCTGAGAAAACACTCTGTGTTCTTTTCAGTAGGAGACCAAGCCTTCTGGCAGAACCTCACCTCGCCCTGGGGAACAACGTACTAAAATTCTATCGCTCTGTAAAATTCTTAGGTCTAATCTTTGATCAGAATTGGATTGAACATCTGACAGTCCTAGGAGCGAGAACATTAAAGTCTCTGAATCTATTGAAGTGCCCGAGTAGCAGGGAATGGGGCGCTGATCGCTCCTCCTTGCTCCAGTTTTTTCGAGATTTCATTAGATCTCGGCTCGATTATTGATGCGTTGTATATAGCTCTGCTCGTGCGTCACCTACTAACTGATTGCAGAATATTTAAAGAAGTTGGATAGTGTCCACCATGCACGAATCCGACTAAATACAGGAACCTACCGCGCTAGTCTCATTCCGAGTTTGTATCCCGAGATTGGCGAACCATCTCTTTACCTCCGGCGGCAACTCCTCATGCTACGACACTTTTGCCACGTGCTAACTTTTTCCGACAATCTGGTACACAACGCAGTATTTCATCCTTCTTCTTCTTCCATCCGTTTCTACAACAACGGATTGAGAGCAACCACACCTTTTGGATATCGCTTCAAAGAAATTTTGGAAACCTTGAGTATAAGTACACCTAATGTCTTAAATCAAGGTTTCAGTAAGACTCATCCTTGAGCTTTGCACAAGCCGAAGATTAAATTCGATCTTCTGCATCATGACAAGAAGCTCCGATGTTGAGGGTATATTTTCACCTAATCCTCGACAAACACCGGGTCCATATCCTTGTATTTACAGACGGGTCGAAGCAAGATGATGGTGTCGGCTGCTCCGTGGTTTTTCCCCGTGAAACCTGTGGCTACCGTCTAGGTGACTTGTGCAGTGTTTACACCGCTGAGTTCTACGCCATATTGAGAGCACTGCGACCAACAAAGTGCTCCCGCGGATCAAATTTCCTGATTTGTTCTGATTCTCTAAGTACCCTTCAAGCAATCCAGACTATGTATCCAGCTGATAAGCTGACCCAGAACATCCAGGATATACTTTTCTCACTCCAAAGTGATGGAAAGAACATAATGTTTTGCTGGATACCCGAGCGTGGGAATCAGAGGAAATGGGGAAACAGATGTTTCCGCAAAGGCGGCATGCCTTAAGAATCGCGTAGATTTCTTTACGATTCCAAAACGAGATCTCCTAAATTCCATCAAGAGAAGGATTCTGAGTAAATGAAACAATGAGTGGTTGTCTGTTGAAGGGAATAAGCTCCGACTTATATCCTCTGTTAAGTCATGGAGCAGCTCCTGTAGGTCAGCCAGGCGTGACGAGGTCTTGCTATCCCGCCTGCGCATAGGACATTCTCCTCTCACTCATCGGTATCTCTTACTACTTGACGATGAACCCGTTTGTGAGGAGTGAATCTCTTCTCTGACAGTGCGTCAGCTACTAACTGATTGCAGAAAATACACAAGAATACGGAAACAAATTGATCTGGCTGCAGATTTACCAACAATTCTCGGAAATGAAATGGACGATGTTAATAAACTATTGAATTTTATGAGTAGATCGGGGCTCCTCCCACAAGTTCTCGGGAGGGTTTAAATTTGCATTCTTCTTTCCTCTTCTCTATCTTCTTTCCTTTTATCCTTTGAAAATTTCCGTAATTTGAAAATTTTAATTTTTGGAATTGTTTTTTTCCTTTTTATGTTATAATGTGTTCGGCAAGTGTTTCCTTTTCTTTTCTCTCATATTAGTGTTTAGATATTTGTTGAATTCGATAGTTTTTTTTAGTGGGTATGGTCGATATATTCGGCGAGTCCCACACACGGGGAAGAGGCGTTACAGTTCTTCTCCATGGTGCGAAACTGCATTTTTCCCACCTGCAAGGGCTCTAATGACCTTGCCGTTGATGAGCTTTAAAGCTTCACAAAAAAAAAGATTTCCTGACTTTTCATCTAATTCCCGCTGTGTAGTATTCGGGATCAGAATTTGGTTTAATCAGTTTTGTGGGGACTAAATTATGTGAGAGATAAGAAACTATTTGTTTCAAACTGTGCCAAATCTCCTTCACGCAGTTCCCCTGAGACGCCTAGTCATAATAATTCGCGGATAAATAATTTTTTATGGCATTCACTTGCGCTTTTTGAAATTGAAATATTTGCTTCCGAGTTTCTTTTTCCCTACTTTCTGTCACCGAAATCAAATGAACCAATAAAGCTTTATGATCACTAATTCTAGCAACAATTTCGCAATTAAGAAATATATCGTCCGGTTTGAGTAAAAATATGTGTAATTCTGAGTTTCGACTTGTGGGCTGCTCAACTACATGACCTAGAACCTCCTCCCAAACTAAATCGCTTTGCGTTACAAATCTACAGTTGGCAAGTTAAGTATTCTGTCAATGTTCTAGTTAAGCTTCCTTTGACATTTCTGTTGTACGTGTGACAGATGAGGGCATTATTACAGATTCTATAGTGGTATTGCGTATTCCGGGGAATAAACAAACGTCTTCTCGAATATCTCTCGTGGACCAAATGTCATCTAAACTGTAAAAGCAGCCAAATAACCGAGGGTCGCTAGTCGCTGCGCCGCCCAGCAGTCGAGTCCACTGCCTCTGAAGACAGGATACACGTTCCATGACATCACTGTGCAGAAGCCCAAGCCGAGGAAGATGCAAGAGAAGAGGTAGGAACGACGAGCTGCACGTGCAAGGGCGAGTCGGGCACGCCAACCGCCGCGTTGCGCCACTTGATGGCGCGGCAACGCTCGCAGATGCGCCATCAACGCCAACAAGGCCGAGCGCCCACTGACGAACGACACCACCTGCAAATGGTATTGATCTTAGGGGCGCCATTTCAAATTTTCATGGGAATGGGGTTCTGGAGGCTATCACGAAGTAGTCCTTATAGAGTTTCTAGAGATTTAATCCCGTACAAACGTGAAGAAGTTATCCTGAAGCTACGCGCGCACTAGGACGTACACGGACGGACGTCCCGACATTGTAAAAGTTTGGAAGGCTGCGCGCACTGGTTCGGAAAATCCGGAACCCTGTTGGGAGAAGGAACTGTTCATCCACCAAGGCGTATAGGATTAGGATCCGCGTGTTACCTGCTCTCCATTCAATTCTGATCACTCAACACCACAATCAAAGTGGCGAATACCTGGTCCTTGCCAGTGCCCTCAGTCATAAACTGTTTATGAGTCTACCGGAAAGTTTTATGGCCCTCCAGACACCCCAAACGATCTTCCTCTGAGGACTTTTGCAAACGGCGGCAAGTGCGTGCCGGCTCAGTCGGTTCATACTAATACAAAACAATGGAGAGAACTATTGGGAAATCCGGGACGGCGGTGCCGACCGTCCGAGTGCGCGCGCAGCTTTACGCGTCTTCGTATTAACCACTATTATCTTACCCATGTTCATGTCCTACGCGGTGAACCGTATCCCATCTGTGAGACTTGCAATACAATACTTAATGTGGAACATATTCTTTTTGAATGTCGCGAATATAGTACCAGCCGACGGAGGCAATCTAACCAATAGATTGGACGATGTCTTTGAAAAAAAAGTATCGACTTTTCTGTACTTTTTGCGTTTCCTATAGGAATATAGCCTTTTGTACACTATCTGATTTTTATTTATACCTAGTAGCACGCTGCAAATCCTTAATACTCGTCCCTACAACCTGGTAGATTTATTCTATTTTACGTTTTGCGTTATGAATATGATAAGTCTATGATTCATTATATCTGTGTAGTGATATACCCTTTTTTAGTCATGACTGTGGTTATGTGTGTGGTTTTGTACGTGTTCTAAGTACCTTGACGTTTTTATGACCGATTTGAAAATGGGTGTCAAAGACCTTCTGTACTCAAAACGCTCTTAAGCCAAAATAACTAATTAGAGTTTGTGATTGTTCGCTACTTTCAGACGAATTCACTCAAATCACGCCAGTGATTAAAAATAAAAAAATTATCCACGTATTTTCTCTGTAAAAATATCATTAGATATCGAATGACAAGGACCTATTGTAGCCGATACCTGGGAGACATCCACCTGGATGGAGCTGAGGTTGCTGTTGTTGTTATTATTATTATTATTATTATTATTATTATGGACTTTCTTCTCAGCTCAATAGCTGGTAAGTATTTTGGTACGCGTCCAAGGAAGTTCTACATTTCTTAGGCTGCGTCTCTGAGAAATTTTTAGGTGCACACTTTCCGACTTGTAAGAGCCGTCCCCAGAATGGCTATTTTTTGACCTAAGATAGATAGGTCTCTCCAGCAATTTTGTGAAGATTGTAATAATATAATAATATTATAATTAGGGCTTTAGGGCTCGCCAACATCTGAGTCATTAGAGGCCTGGGACCGATGACCCAAAGAGCGCCTAGGGATGAAACGCGCAAGTGGGATCACTAGAACGAAGCAAGTCTACCAAATATAATACAAATGAACAAAAAAGTAATACATTGGCTTTATGACGAACAGATTTTCTATAATTTATTTTGTTTTATTGATGTTTTCCTATAAACTTAGGGGCTTCTGAATGCACCCGTGTAATTGTATCGAGTATTTGACTATACAATGTGTGATAAATTGTGTATCTTTGTTAAATTTTATAATTCAACTCAAATAACATTATTAAACTCCTATTTGGACTACACTTTTCATTTTATTAATTAATTTTATTCAGGGAAACTTTGAAACGTCCTCAAGGGTCCCAAAATGTTTTTTTTTTCGCCTTTGCTCTGAATTAAGGCACCTTAATCAAAGCAGCAGTGGTTTCCACGAAGAGACACATGTTGGACGCGATGGTTGTGATGTCATCGGTGTAATAAATGGCGGCAGCTCCTTCGATGAAGAAGAGCACTCCCAGCCATCCGAAGAGCCAGACGGTGAAGATGAAGTCAATGATGCGGCGACACAAGCCTCTGGTCCCGGGTTCGTCTGCTACTCCAGGTCCAGCCCAAGCACCCACAGCACGTAAAATGGTCTCATTGAGACGTATGTCCACTTCTGGACATAGATATCAAGTTGTAATTTATTGTTCTCATTATGATCAATGCCAAAGATGTACAACTTTGACAAATTTTGTTGCAATCCTTTCAAAGTTTTGCGTGAAACTATTCGAACAAATAAATGTAAAAGTCCCTAGGCAAAGATGTTTCATATCGCAACGTAACGTATACTTACTAGGAGAGAAAAAAATTATGTGTAAATTATGAATATTTCTCGAACTCTTAATAATCTTCGAGTGAACTTGACTGCCTTTTCACTCGCGTACGAGTAGAACGTATTTCTCTCATCGATTGAAACTTTTTCTCCTGAACATCTCGAGTTGAAATCGTCACTCGTAGTTTGGAGTACCTGATAGATTCCAGAGTGTCTTTAAGTTGTTCACACGCTTCGAGTGAATTCAGAGCGAAAAAATTCGAAAGCGATATTTCGACGGAAATATCCATTTTGGCGATCCCTGATTCTGAAAAAATGGTTTTTGGCGTAACGTACGTCTGTCTGTGAGCAGCGATTATGAGTAAATGGATGAACCAATTTAATTCGCATTTCGTATTTACGGTAGAATTTACCTGTTGTCGATGCACGTGCTCTAATTTTTTTGTTACTTTAAAACAAAGTGTACTTCACATGAAGGTCAAAGTACTCCTTGGAATATTTCTCAAAAACGGCTCCAATGATTTTGCTTAAATTTTCGGTACGTAAAGTACAATTAGTATGCATTACATCCGCATTAGCTGTATTTTGCTTCAAAGTTTGATATAGACGCAGTAAAATAATTTCTGTCTGCTACACTTACTCATTAGTTTACTGTTTCAAGAATACATACTAGGATAATGTTAAAATACATACTAGGACATCAAACGCATAGCAGATACGAAAGTACATCACTTTCAGTCTTCGACGAAATTACATTTACATAACACTTTTACGATATTTATTGAAAAAAATATTTTGAATATTTATTTTACTTTCAAATTTCAAATAAAAGACTGTAATAAGTTCATCTAATGACTTTGAGCTTGAATGGAGCACTGGAAGACGACCAAAATATAGAGGACCCCGCCAATAATGACTCTTTCACTATAGAATTTTTTCTCGCGCTATGATGTAGACTGAGAAACGTATATGAGAAAGTGTATGCAATGGTTTTGCATATTAGTTTTGCATTATGATATAATTTACTCTCCGGAAGCAAGCACGGCTCCCATGAATCCTGATGAATTCACGAACATTTCGATGTTATAAGTAAGTGTGCGATAAATTCCTAAAAATATTGTCATGTCCATTCAGGACAGTGAATATCAAAGACGTCCATAAATGGTGTTGATTTCTGCGAATAACTTGACTCAATACAGCAATAAAAATATTGGTGCAAAATCACCAAACATTTAAAATGATTCACTACATCATAAATAAGTTTCCTTTTATATCATCGAAAGAATCTAAAATCATTTTCACTTCTTATGCGGGGTGATTTAATCAGATCGAACATTTTAAATATCTTTTAAACCGATTAAGATATGGAAATGCTGTTTTCGCGAAGATTTGTCGTGGCATGTCCTACTAAACGACTCGCAGTNCGCGAAGATTTGTCGTGGCATGTCCTACTAAACGACTCGCAGTGAAGTTTTCACAGATAGACTTTCAAATGGACAGCTGACGTATCTTACGCAATTTAAAACTATAATAAGCAATTGATATAATTATTAGCGAATTTAGTGTTTTTAATAGTTACGAATTATCAACAATACTTCGGAATGATTTATAGCTTGATAATAATACGTACTTGTGAAACGACTTTTCTGTGTTTTATTAAATACAATATTTGTTGGTATTTGTTAATACTATAACACGTGTCGAGCTATTTTTTAATTGTTAGTTGTGCGTTGAAATGTTAAATCCGCCTCTGCCTTAGGGCCCTTGATCGGAATTGATGGGATGGTCCCTTGCTTGCTTCCGGAGAGTACATTAGTTTATTGTCCTCCACGTGGTCACACGCAGTTTGTAACAGCTTTTTTGACAATAAAGTTTATATTTCGTTTCCAAAAACTCAACATAAGAAAATTTGTGTCTTTGTCGAATTTATCAAACAGCGTGGAAATACGATAAGAAATTTACCACGTGGTTTTCACGTATTCACCTATTTTTTCTTCAGAAGGAATGTGTGGACATAAATTCCGAAATTTACGCACCCTACGAGTCTTCTGCTGGTGCTGGGTATAATTAGAGTTAAATATTCATCTCCTATTGAAGAAAACATTGATATTCTATAGTGGATGTTAAATCATTCGTCCAGTCGATTTATTCCTAGAATAAATAGTCTTAAACAAAGAGGTGACTCCATTCTTCACTTTTCAATTCAAATATTAATAAAATTAAGAATATTTAACTGACATTGTATAATAGTTGTTAAAGTTTATTTTGTTAATTTTTCTTTTAATTAAATCGAGTAATCTCTATGTATGTACGTAAAATTAATCCCTACCTTCTCCATTGAAGGACAGAAATCCCCAAAATAATGTCGTTCCACTCGCCATTTCGTTAGGAGATTGAAGCCTTAGGATTTTTTCTTTGGCGATGGAGGTAGAATATCATGCTATTGTGTCTGGTTGAATGTGAATATTAATGAGTTCATTTGTAAGTCTCGTTTCGTCTAGGTCGCTTTCTTTCATACCAGATTTCTTTCCTCTGAACAAGAAAGGCGCCTACTAATAATATACTACATGTTCATCTGAAGAAAACACAAAGGGACGCGTGTATTCACATCGAAGAAAGAGACAGTTCTATGAAATATAAATCGAACTGAGATTCACCAGAAACAAGAAGTTTAATTTTCAATTTGAAAAATTAATCGTTGGTCCTTTTTTTCTACAGATGGTCAAAATAAACCTACCCATCAATTTCGTGAACAATACAAGAAAGTTGTTGGAAAATTCATAGTATTAAAACAGTATATTAAAAATTTAGCTTAATATGAGCTAATGTTTTAAGAGATTATCAACAAAATGTCGAGTTCTGCATTTATCTTCTGTAGCAATTTATCGAAAGTAGCAATTTATCGAACTGAGCGGAAACGAGGTGATTATTCCATACTATTATTCACTTGTCCATGCAAAAACATAGCATCAATAGCTCACAAAAATGTTAATACCACCTTGATAATTGCCTTTTATTTTTCAATTTAACGTGTATTGTAGTAATTAGGAGTAGTAATTTTACGTGTATTGTAGTATTGTAGTAAAGTTAGGAGTATTGTAATCAACCTCTAAAATTTTTAATATCTTTTATCATGAAGAAAGAATCCTACCTATTCTCGGAACTTCTTGGTTTCGAATACCTTCTGTGTACGGACGATTTTATTCTCTTGATTACGCAAACAAAAAAGAATTAGAACCAAACTTGAGAATTTAATTTGGTTACTTTTGGAATAGGGTGTTTTTTTTCTGAAGAGCTCCATCCCGACATCATTTTCGTTTTCTGAAAATTCAAAATTTTGAAAAATATTTATCGTATATGTACATTAGTATTTGTGTAGATAACCCAAAAACCCAGTCTTAGTTTACGAAAGATATCGTGAAAATGTTCGGCAAACTGTTTTGAACCGTTAGCTTTTATGTGAATTATAGTAATTGTAACCTTCTGTATAATTATTGAGAATCATGTTCTTTCTGGTCAAGAATTGTAAATGGAAAATTGAATTGGGTATATTCCAGAATTTGTTTCTTTTTGAGGAGAAAATAAATGTAATTGTGTTAGAGTCACCGAACTAGTGTTTGTCGATTCAAAAACTTAAAGATGTTATTATGAAATAATGTAAATGTAGACTTCCTTTCATTAAAACGTAGGTTTTTTCCCGAGATGTATGAACTTTGTGGCTAATATCAAGTATCGTGGTTATCACATAGCTTACGAGTTTTGATATCTGGAACTCCAAACAATGATGCAACGATGGAGTACGACCAGTTTTCCTTCACTAGGCCAAGTTGATGCAAATCAAAATGATGCAGGTCAGGTCAGGTTAGGTTGGGTCAGGTAGGTCAATGAACGAGGAGAAGAAGAAAAAGAACTAGTGGTAGTTGTAGTAGGGAACGTTGTTTTACTCGGAATTCCAGTCTATAACCGCTGACGAAGAATCTCTCACTCTTACCACTCTGTAGTTATCAGGCCAAAAAACAACGACGACAGTAGATGACATAATTTTCTTTTTGTGAATGCTAATTATTTACACATTTCATGCAATTCTGACGTTTATTGGGTTTGTAGCATTTGTAGCGCTTGTAGCTGTTGGTCGTTAAAGTTGTTACATGTCAAACAGTGTATATTCGAATTGACCAACTATGGACCACGACGGCAAGGATTACTCGCAAAATACGTGGGAGGTGGAGACTAGATATACGGTCGAGATAGCAGGAGATTGTAAAGGCGTCAGTATGATGCAAAGGATCACTTTCCCAATGTCTCAGCTACGGGGACTGACACATCAAAGTGAATAGCTACGTATGTTTCTAGTCTCTATGGAAAACAAACTTGGGGTAAACTTGTGAAAAGCAAGTCGCTAGCCGTAATAAAATAAAGATAATTGTTTAGTTTCACAGTATATTTGTACATTATTCATTGACGAGAAATGACGTAATGAAAAAAATATGAAGTATGTCATTTTCACGCGACACCATCCAATTGTATACGTAACTTCAAATAATGGAATATATTATCGCCATATTTTGACAGTAGCGTCAAATTTTGTAAATTTGGTTTTTGTTTACGCATTTTCAAATCTAACCACATGAATAAAATTACTTGTACGACTTGCGTTTCAGTTACACTTAATGTATGACAAGCAGTGAGGTAAATGTAGGTGTATGACAAGCTGTGGGGCTGATGGGACATACAGTGAAGTATTCTGTTAAGGAATTCTTGACCAAAATAAATCAGGAACAAAACAGCTCTCAAGATCGACAGTATACAAAAATATATGAAAACTCCAAAGACATCTTAATATGTCAGGCTCTCAAGAACCGCTTTGAAATTCAGTATTACTTCAACCAAAAGCTTCTTTTATAAAATCCTGTAGCGTACCAAGGCAGGGGCGGAGCGGGTGGTTCGCCCCGGTTCTTCACCTAGCGGGGCCTCCAAATAGGTCGAAAATAATAATTTAAACTCCGAAATTTGACATCAATTTTATCTGAAACATTTTTTAACCAGAAAATATATAAAAGTTACGCTTATCAATAATTAAAACTCAAATTTCAATTCTTTATAATACATCGTAGCGTACAAGATACGGTCTAGTAAGCATGCAAACACGTTTGTGTATGGGGACCTCCAAAATATTTTGTGCCAGGAGATGGGGGGGGGGCTAAAAAAGAATCTCGCCCCAAGCCTCATGAGGTGTAGGTACGCCGCTGATGACATCGTCAAATTTTCTGCTTGGAAGGTAAAAAAAAGTAAAATGTAAAAAAAATCAAAACAGGTTTTTTAAATGTGGAAATATTTTTTTGTGTAATACTTGGGTATAAAGTTTAAGGAAACACTTAACCTAATAAAAGACGTAAAAATGCGTTTTCCTTATGGTTTTGTGTCGAAATCATTCCAAAATCTCATCAGAACAATAGAAGATGGTCGATATTTTTAAGTCGCTTTCACAACCAATGATTGTGTAGTTTTATTCCATTCAGAAAAAGTTTTAATTATTTATTTTCCCGAAACAGAGTCTATTGTTTTATATTTACTTCCATCTCTAAATTTAAGTGTTGTGATGAGTTCAAAAATTCTTACTACGGAGTTTTTGCATAGTGTATCTGCGAGCTATCGTATACGCTTATTCACATGCAAGTTACTTCTGCGCATGCTCAGAACTTAGTGGTACACTAACGCTCCTAGGGTAGTACGTTACAACACCTCTGTTTGCGTATGATGTTAGTGGTACGCTAGTGAGAAAGGTCATGGCGGAATCTGTTCTGGATTTGAGGTTATGTTGATATGCGAGAGGGTGTGCGAGAGATTTGCTGGTTGTGTGTGCCGTATGAGCACGTGATGGTACAGTTTAATTGTTTACGCTTGCGTAGCAATAGTTTGTTTGCGTTTACAATTTTTATTGTGATTTGATTCGAAGGTTCGCTATGCAAAATGCATCGATTGCATCATACACGTTACGCGGTTAGCGTCATCAACCTAACGTATTCGGTAGGAATGAAGCATATACATTATGCAAAAACTCTCTAATATTTTGATGAACCAAGTTTCTTTGCCATTTTGAGGTACACTATTTTTACTATTCGTCATTGTTTCACCCTGTCATAATTGACTATGAACCACGTGGAAGCAATGTTGAAATGAACTTGAGTAATTCCTACATCGACAGGAATACCGGATTCTTCTCTGGTAACAAATTCATTCGTAGGCTTGTACCTGATCACTTTGATCACCGGACTTACCATTGAACTTGTGGAGGCATCTGAAAAGTGTTGTCTCTGCTGAACCATTTGCTGATGTACAGAACTTTGAACAGCGTGTCGCGATTCGGTTACCTGTGACACGAATCGGTTACAGCCTGGTACATTCGCAATCCATAAGTAAAAATGCTACATGTAAACGCTTGCATTGTAACCCATGACGGCCATGATCATCTTTTGTAACACGGAAGCAATTAAAACCAGGCAATGTGTAATGTAATGCACCAGAGCTAATTGCTTCATTGCGTACTAAATAAATAAACTTTATTGTCAAATTAACCGTTCATTTACAGACAAATGATGTTGTTAATTTTTTACTGTTAGTAATCACCCTCTGAAGTTTGTTCCTTCAATATTCATCATACTTACTTATTCTCAAGCAGTACATACAAAGTTACTTTTGTGAAAATAAGTTTCAGCTAGCATAGCCCTATGAAATCAAAAGAACACATTTAAGTCACTCACATATACCGAAAAGTGAGCAGAAAAGTAATCAAACAGAGTATAAAAATAAATAATTTTAATAAAAAAAGAGGGGATGTGTTTTGTGTTTTCTTTTTTGGAATGTTCCAAATTTTTGGAAATTTTCTAAATCTCCTTATGAAAGATAATATATTGTTAAAGAGAACGATACCAATTTCAAATCTCAATGACAAATAGTTTTCAATAAACGGCTATTCAAAACGTGTACTACACGGAAAAAATTCGGACATTTTTTAATCTTTCGAAATCAACTCAATAGACTTTTTTTTCTTGGTATTCACTTTGGAGTTACTACAGATTTCAAAAAATTATAAAAATCTGAGACACCAAGATGAAGATAAGAAAGGTGACTAGAAAAATATAATACATTTAAATTACCGTCAAATTCTGGACATTCACCTTAACTATTTTAATTCTTTCCGCGTGGTAATTTAATGCTTGGGACTTAGGATACGTCCGAAAAAATTAGGACCTATGGTACACCTATACATTCGTGATAGGATAATAAGGATACCCAATAACCAGAAACTGTGTAAGTGGTATTGTCCTGAGTGACTGAGATGTTGAATGACACTCATTCATCAAAACTACTTCCAAGATCTAAACTTCGGATTTTGACAATATGTTGCTTTTGTATTGTAGAGGTTCATAAAGAAAGTTTTTTTTAAATTTCTGTTTNTGCTTTTGTATTGTAGAGGTTCATAAAGAAAGTATTTTTTAAATTTCTGTTTTCAAAAGATGAAGGATAAAATGTGTCCTCGAATTTTAATATTTTCTCAACATTTTACGAACTAATTGAGGTAGATCTTCGTTTTTTTTGTTCGTTAACACTGTTAAATCAAAAATCTTAAAAATAATGTTTAGAATGTTCGTAATTTCATTTATTAATGACTAAAAAGGGGTGAAAAAGTTTCGTCCCTGAACGCAGAGGAATTTGAATATTTTGGTAATTTTGCTTTTGTATTGCAGAGGCTCTTCTAAGAAAGAACTTTTGAAATTTTGATTTTAAAGGGATGGATTAGGTTAAAATGTGCAATTCTGATTCTATGGTATCACCGGTATATCTCAGGAACTACTTGAGATATATCTCTGTCTTTTTAGGTAAACCTGTTTTTGCCTACACCTAATTATAAGGAAGAGTAATGCGTATCATAATTACGTCTCTCGTGCATAGGTCGGTTCGGTTTATCCAACTGTAAATACAAAACATGAATACTATCTGCCTTGTCATATCGACACCGGTGGTGTATGCAGACTAACCGTCCTGTAGATGGGTATTACACAACTGATAATAATCCACTGAAGACTGAAATCACTAAGTCACCTCAATATNTTTAATACCAAAGTTCAGTTTGTTGACTGCCCCAAGAGCACAATCATCCGACGTGAAAACATTGCGTAATGAACTTGATTTAAACACTTTTGCATTTCACTAGTTTTTACTGATAAGATTATTCTTGTTAAATTGTTTAAAGATAAATTTCTCATTTTTGTCTTGTCCCATTCTTGCGTGAAATGTTGTGTTCAGTAGATTTACCTCATAGAATTAAATTACTTCTTGTTTCTGGTAAAAGTGTATTAAAGCAAATAAATTTCACCAGCTCAAAGAAGCTTCTTATCTAAATCTGTATGTTTTTCTTTAATTTCTTGTGTTTATGTGATGCGGAATCCATGGAGACTAATGTATACGACATTGTAAAACAATTGCTAAGAGACCAAAGTCTCCAAAATTAAATTGCTGCAAAAGTTTGGCATCTATTTATAAATTAATGTGTGCTTAGGTTCTGCCTGAGTTATTTTTTACAGTGAAAAAGAGAAATTCCAAAAAAATGCGGGTAAAGCATTTCAAGAGACATACTATTCCTTAACTGGAAAAAGAAGTAGGTACCTCTTTTAAGTTACTCTAGTAAGCAAAAACAAGTTACTCCAGTAATGCTAAAACAGCTTTTGCTCCTTACAGCATTGTAGCAGTAGATTTATATTATCTGTAGTGCTTGAAATGCAAGAAATCTTTTTTTGTCCTGCTCACTTATTTCGGTAAATATTTAATGTATGTTTTCATCCCATATAGAGTTCGCAATAAATATGTAAAATTGTTGGCTTGTAAGCTAAAAAGTGATGATACAAAGTAGTTTCCTTCTTTGTACTATGTTTTTTAATCAAAACTCAATTTTTACGATCGTAAAATACCGTTTGTCCGTACGATGTTTTCAGGAATATGTTATGAGAGCGGTTGAGATGCAGGGCTTCAACATACCACCCTGCAGGTTGTATAATCACCGCACACACCAAATTACTTCAAAGCTGCCTCACACAAACAACTTAATGGAGTCTCTTGGTTGAAATGATAAATTAATATTCAAAGAAAAATATGCCACAGGGGTGTGTTTGAAAACAAGTAAGGTGGAAATTACTTCTTGTCTTTCACTCCCACCCTTTACACCCTAATTACTTTAATTTCTGAGTAATAATAATTAAATATATAAATATTTATTTTTGTTGATTACACTCAGTTGAAGTCTAAGCGGTGAAACAAGACTTCTACTAAAAGCCTATTCCAAAATGTCGCGCTCCGGAGATCGTAGGGTAAGTGGTGTTTGTAAATGTTTATCATTGACGATTACTGTACTAATTACGAAATCATAGAAATGCAAGTATACCACAGTATGTAAGTATATCCCAGATTAACAGATAGCTGCTCTTCTAACACTTCAACCATCTTTTTTTAGAGTACAATTGAATCCAAACGCGAGGAATTCCGAAAATATTTAGAGAGAACTGGTGTAATGGATGGCTTGACGAGAGCTCTGGTGTTGCTGTACGAAGAACCTGAGAAACCAGAAGACGCCTTGGGGTATCCTTTTATAACAATAGTTTTACGAAGAGCTCAAATTAAATTTTTTGTGTGAGTTTATATACAACGAAAGAAATAGGATAAAATATGCTGTTGGTCTAGGAACAAAATATTCGGAACTTGTTATTTTCCTCGAAGACATTTCCTAACAGATAAAATAAAAAACATTCTTAATGCCCAATTTGCTCAAGATTCTTGTATGCGATAAAGTTATTTCTTATGCAAATAATTCTCTAGAACTACTGAAATGTTACTAAGTTTTATTTACAAATATTAACGATCGTAAAAACTAAGTTGTAAATAAATCGTTTGCAATTTACTATAAACTGGCGGGTTTGTTTCATTTATGTCCTTGCTCAGTTCCCGTATCACGTACACTTATTTGCGATTTCACTTCAGGATTCACGAGTGTTCTTTCGATTTCCCACAACCCACCAAGAAAATAAAACATGATTAGAATATTTCCATTTCAAAACATTATATGAATTGTCTAATTTTATTTTTATCGATAAGTGTTTTATTATTTATATTTTAAGCACCCCTGCGTGGTAAATTACTTAAAATTCTTTATATTTCCAAGATTGGTGAACGACCTTAACCCTTTGTTAGCTTTATTATGAGAGAACTGTTTGGAAGCGGCGATGAATCGTCGCAAGGAATCGAACGAGAAAACGAAGAACTGCGACGAATGCTGGCGGAGGCCAAGGGCGAACCCTATGAACCGCCAGCCGGAGGCGGTGGCGGGAGCCGAGGCGGGCAGGGCAGTCGCATGCAGTCGCAACAAGGCAGTCGCATGCAACAAGGCAGTCGCATGCAGTCGCAACAAGGCAGCCAGATGCAACAAGGCAGTCGCATGCAGTCGCAACAAGGCAGCCAGATGCAACAAGGCAGCCAGATGCAACAAGGCAGCCAAGCTCAAAGGGGAACGCAGCAAGGAAGTAAAATGGGAAGCCAAGCTGGTGGCCCTCAAGGCAGCAAAATGGGAAGCCAAGCTGGTGGCCCGCAAGGCAGTAAAATGGGAAGCCAAGCTGGCAGTCAAGCAGGTGGCAGCAAGATGGGTAGCCAAGCGGGCAGCCAAGCAGCGGCAGGTGGCAGCAAGATGGGTAGCCAAGCAGGAAGTCAAGCAGCGGCAGGTGGCAGCAAAATGGGTAGCCAAGCTGGGGCCGGGGGTGGGAGTCAGGCTGCGGGGGGGAGCAAGATGGGCAGCCAAGCCGGGAGTCAAGCAGCGGCAGGTGGCAGTAAAATGGGTAGCCAAGCTGCGGGGGGAAGTAAAATGGCGGCGGGTGGCAGTCAAGCTGCAGGCGGAAGTCAAGCTGCAGGTGGCAGTCAAGCTGCAGGTGGCAGTCAAGCTGCAGGCGGCAAAAGCCAAGCCGCTGGAACAACGAACCAAGGAGTTGCAAGTGACGGTGGAGGTACGGCTCCTCCTCCGCCACCGCAAGAATAAAACTGGGCGAAGGAATGTGGAGTTCCCCGTTTGTCAGGGTAAGTGAGGCTTCACATTCGATAGTGTTGTCACCAATTATAGAAATCTCGTAGATTGCGGTGAAGGTCTTTGGGTCTCACAAGTTAAATGAGGATGGTAGACGGGCCCAGGAGACGAACGGGATGGCGCAGTCGGTAAGCGCATGTCCCGGGTTCGAAACCTGGTCCCATCTCCCATTTTCATTCAACGTAACATAATTAATAAGTTGTTACCAATGTTCCAAGCAGTTTGAATTACTAAATGAAACGAATATGGACTACCGAAAAGAAATTTGAACCTCGTAAAGTTTGGATAGTCAAATCAAATCTCTTTGAAGTACGCAAACTGTGCTGTTTACCATAGAAGTTACTTATCTACGTGATTCACAGTACTTCACCTAATATTTGATATTACCGTCTTCCTTAGTAGTACTCTTCGTTAAATATAAATTATATAAGAAACTTTTTCATCTTATGATAAATTCGTTTAATGTATTGTTCTACATGCTTTTTTAATTGAAGCAGTCTACAAAATCACCCCTACAGGAAAAGGCAGGACATAATAAAGAGTAATAAATCTGAATGTGTCGCTGCATTTGCATTTGTTTGCGTAGCTGTAGGCACGTACTGGACCCAAAAATTTGACAATATAACTTTTTTTATTTAACGTTTTATTACCATTATAATGTAATATTTATATTATGTATTAAAATGAGAATAAAATTACTCCAAACCAATATAATTACGATAAAGTTAAAAAGGAAAGGATTAACCGTAAATGGAAGAAATAACATGACCTACACCGTTGATTTTGTAGTAATAACATAGTGTTAGGATCAGTTGATTTTGTCGTAATATCATAGTGTTGGGGGGGGGGGCAGCCCCTCCCTCACTTTTTAAGGAAATATAAAAATTTCATTTTAACTGGCTAAAACAGAATTAGAAGAAAAAAATTACACCATCCCTGATGTAGTCACCGATTGTCTTTCCTTTGATTGATTTCATTATTTAAATCGTACTTAGTGAAAATATGCAGAAAATGTCGTGTGAACGAAAATTGTCAATATTTTTTAGCACCCCTCCCACTTTTGATTCCCAATCGCTGCTACTGGTTAAGATCCATTTTCTTTGTAATTATTTGTAGATTGCAATAAAAAACATAAATGGTAATGAAAAGTTAAATAAAAAAGTTAACATTTTCAATTGTTGAGGCCCTGTAGGTTACTAAGGACTTAACCCCGGAGAGGTCGAGTGGTGAACCCATTTGGGGAGATCTCCTAAGCTGTCAGCCGCAACTTGCGCTGGCAAATGGTATAGTACTACAATAGCGATGATGTCTGGAAACTTGTGTTCTTCCTACCGTCAACTTAAGGTATTATGTGCGTCAGAGCGACTAGACTTAAGTACCCCCAAAAATGTTTTAAATGATAGTTTGAACCATTTATCCAGAGACGATGAATTTTCATACCCTTACGACGCAAAATTTTGTATTATTTGACTTTAAATTACTATGGGCTATGTTTTTTAATCAGGCAAAAACCCGACTTAACATAGCGAAAAAAACTTTCTAAAACATAAAATGGAAATAGGAACGCAATGACGTGAAGATTTTCATACCTCACGGGGCGTTTACAAGTGTTCTAACAGAAATAGCAGCCGCATCACGTGACCGAAGACAATGCGACCCTTGCCAAAGAAAGAGTCAAACGACTGTCTAAATTATTTATCAAGTTTTAAAATCACAAAATAATTGTCTCTCGTCCAACATCAAAGAATCATTAGAATAAATTATTAATTAATAAGAACTACTTTGGTGATTATTTCCAAGATTCGTGAATGGTTGGTAACTTGACTTCAGTCAACGCACATATAATACCTTTTTTCAATCATTTTTACAGAATCAATCATTTGTATATTGTGATGTTCCTTTGTACATATATAATTAGCAGAACTGCAACAAAAATTAATGCCTATTTTATGTTTTGCAGAGCGAATATTGGGATTTGATGGAGATAGCACACCCTGCGGCAAAATGTTCAAGAAAAATATCCTGATGTGTATGCAAGTATAATGTACTCATTATCAAATAAAATTGGGAGAAACTAGTTCCAAAATTAATGCAATTTTGATATTCAAGAAAGAAAAGAGGAATGGACTAAAAAGAGTAAGGTGAAAGACGGTTTATGATTTGGTCTAAGCGTTTCTAATGGTCAGACACTATAAAACATGAAAGAAATCATATCATAGGGTTTTACATCATACAATATTTCTTCAACAAATTTGCACGTACATCTTACGTGCTTCTATTCTTCCAAGTGAGGACAATAAAAAACACACCAGTCCCGTGTATTTTCCCTTTTGACTAATGTGTACAAACTTAAGGGGTCGATTCCTGAGAGGATAAGAGACAAAAATTTATAAATCTGGAAATTCGAGGGGACCATGCTACAGGCCATGTAAATGTATTCTAATATCTAACAGAGAATACAGTGTAACTTCATTGTGTCATGTGGTCACCGTTGGATATGATCTGTACAGGCCAACAATGTGGGCTGCGGTTATGGATGGGGATACGTTTTCCAACGCAACCTTGCAATCTTGTCACCCATTGCCTTAACGTATGAAAACACCAAGTCGGCATGCTCCCGATTCTAATACCTAACCCTATACTCGACAGCGCTGAACCACATCAAAGCCACAGTGTATCGGCAAGAAAATTGGAGCGGACAAATAATGTTACCGATGAGACCAATACAGGAAGGGTGTGCTACCGCCATGGGTTAACAGTACCATCCTCGGGGGAGAAACCCATACACTTCCGGACATAAGTTTTAGACCTTTTTTTGTTTATCATCTCAGGGATCGACCCTTACAGTTTGTAAACGTTGATCAAAATCACCCTGTTGTAATTCGATGCTATAACATTACAGCTTTTAGTTATACCCATAGAAAGAAAGGATGTTCTGGCGAGCATTATATGTGACCGTGTGAAATCTGAAGACACAAATATTAGATTCGAATAGTTTGTTTCTGCTCTGAAAATGCGGCACAGCTGAAATGTATCTCTCCCTCGTTTTAATTTTTGGAAGAACACTAGTAACAGATAAACTGACAGATAGTTGACATGGTGAAGAATGGTTCTTTCTGGAACAATTACAGAAGGAGTTGATAACATAAAACCGAAATGACTCCGAACTGGAGCATTCATCTCATATAGTCAGAGCTTTTATCCCACGACTACCAATTATTTTATGTATTGAAAATGAGGACTGAAAACTAGTGGGATTGAAAGTGTGGTTTAATTTTGTCACAATAGAAGTAATAAACGAAGATAGAAACATCTGTAGGGTATTTTAAATAATTTTTCAGGTTTTAAAAGCGATTTAATGTTCTTACGTTTGGCTGGGGTAAATGATTCTTGGCAATAGCTCTGTTCCGTACTTGGTTTATTTTTCTTCCTGAAAACTCCTACATGTACGTGGCTGCACAGTGAGATATGCAGAGAAGTCTTACATTAAATGTGAACGTACGTCCGTAGTTGCATTATAGTTAATTGGTACCAAATTCTATGTGATATATTCGATGATACCTCAAAACAATTAGGTAGCCATTACAGGCGAGTATCATCAGCTGCCCTTGAACGGTGATCGAACTTTCTTATTTTACAGATCTATGCTAAATTAAGTGTGCACACTGTTTATGCTGAGCAGTAACTGTGACCAAACGTTTCATTCACATCCATGTTTAGTATGGATTGAAATGTGTGAAAGGTCACGGAGAAATTTTATATATATATATTGATGAATTAATTAATTAAACTAATTAGCAATTAACGTTATTTGTGATGAGTTAATTAATTAAAACAAACAAGCCCCGCTTTGGAACCAAATGTAATTCATTTAATTAAACAAGCTTGGCGACGAAGACCATGTGTTTAAATGATGCTTGTCTTGGAAGTTGGGCGCCAAATTGTCCTGAAAAGTGGGACAATTGATTGAGGGATTCCTAGGGTAATAAGGGACCTCAAAAATATATACATGAAACTTCAGTGTTCTCATAGAAATGAGAGTGGAATTCGTATTATTTAAAAGGTGAGAAACACACACAGAGTTCCATTAGGAAATCGCAATTTGAAAATAAAATGACTAAATTGTTTATTCATTAGTAATACACGATATCTANCGATATCTAAAACTACCATGCTTTCTTCTTTCTTCTTCCCCATTAACATTCCCCCAAAAAGGCACAAACACAGAAAATATTGACAATGAGTTCTAACATACTATATCTTGTCATCAAATAAAATGCTGAAGGCAAATGTTAATTGTATTTATAAAATGGTTACATATTTTAAAGCTCATCTTCTTAAATTGGCCCTTATAATTTAAGCTAATGTCCTTAGAGTTCTGAGCTGGACCGCAATGAATTCATGTTCGACGCACACGCTAATCTTCTTCGCTGCGATATTTGGTTACTGGATGCAACCAGCATTTGTTCATTACCTTTGTTGCAAAGATGGGTGATCACGGCCTCAGAATGGAGCCGGTAACTCACGGACACGTCGCCTCCTCACTCGTTTCCTACTGCTAAAGCGCCCATCCGTTTTGGAAGAGCCGATTCAGCAAACGACGCCGTCATGTTCCAATCAACATCTCCAAAGCTCGTTCTCGAACCCACGTTCACCAAGTATTGTTCGTAACGTGCACTACTTAAGCCATCATTCACAAGTCTAAATGATGCTCCACAAATATAAAATGTCTTATTATCTCGGAACAAACACTCGACTATTCCGAAGTCGGAAATAATCCATGAAACAGCTCGAAGTACATGGGATGAAATATTTGAATCTGAGTGGAATTTCACGTTAAATTCTTAGTAAAGTTCTAAGTAAAATTTCTCTGAATTAACCTCCTCAGTCAATTTAACGTAATGTAAAACACTGCAGAAGCACAGAAACAGAAACCAGAGTGTAGTTAGTGATCAGTTTATCAGTTTGTCAGTTCAGTCGGTCCATTANGTCCATTCGGTCCATTCGGTTCATTAGTTCTATTGCTTCGCCACTCCTGTATATAACTTTGTCCCCACTTCTCGTCGTTATTACTCCGCCTCCGTTGCCACTAAATTTTAGGAAAAAATCCCCCCTACTGACGCTCGGCGATGATGCAAGTCCCGACGTTGCTCTTTTGGAGAACTTCATTATTTTTTTATTCAATCCTTTTTTTTCCGCAGCATCGCTTCTCTCGGACGAGACATGTTTGTTCATTTGTCTATTTAATCTTATCACCCACCTTCAAATGCTTCTCATATACCACGTGAGTCGATGTTTATTCTAATTGGGCCGAACCCAAACACTTTAATCTTAACTACTCGACCGCTGCGGTTTCTTGGGTGAATGTCATTTGACGACCTACTCAGTCTGTGCGCTATTGAGGGCCACCCTTTTGTATACATTTCGAGATTCTCTGCTCCTTTGAATTTATGATCGCTTACGACAAAACTCACGCCAACGCTACTCCTGTTTGGGTTTCGAAATATATTGACACATTTTGATCTNATATTCTGAGTAGTTCTATTTCCTCCACGTGGTCTTATACAGTCTCCACCGTACATTTGACCGTAAATATTTATTAAACACCTTCTGGTGTACAGGCATTAAATATTCGTAAAAGGCGACAACGTCCCACATCATGCAGGGAACGTCGTCGTGTGAAAGAAGTGGAAAGGAGAAGAATTTGTTAACTGCTCTTCACTCCTGCGATGCAATATAATTAGAATGCTAGTAAATGAAATTTGTGAGTTTCCTGGTTAAAAGCATAAATAAAGCAACAATTCNGCTAGTAAATGAAATTTGTGAGTTTCCTGGTTAAAAGCATAAATAAAGCAACAATTCAACATCTTTACCGTGTCTTATTTGATCCTGCTCTATTAATTGAAGTAAAAGACGTGTACCTGAGTAGGAATCTAGGTGAATTATTATTATTCGATCGATCGAACTCGCAAATGAACTAGGTTCAAGTGGTTCGGAGTTTAAAACTAATTTTTAATCCATTTAGCGTCGATATCTCATCAAAATAAAGAAAGAAACGATTATTTTATGAATTCTTTTGTGTTTACCCTATTTAGGTTTCTGTTCAGTAACGAATTTTCTCAGTCTTAATTATTATGGTGTTTTCAATTATCGTAGTCGACAAAACGATGCTGAAGAGACTTGTTACACAATTTCCCCTCGCAAGTCTAAACCGACCAAATAAATTTTATTATCTAAATTCAATTTTGTTTTTACAATTTTTCTCACGATATTGAGAAATAATTAGATAACTTCTGTGTGATCCAAAAATACGAAATAGACGATGTTATTTAATTCAATATATTTTCCTATGCATTGAATACTATGTTTGGTAAAACAAAACTATATAATTTAATTTGTATATAGAACGCATGGTAAGCGTTTATCTCCGATGCCAGGATCTTTTGACTACCACTGCCTGACTCAGGTAGTCCGGATCTTCCATTAAAGAGTAAATAATTTATGACTAATGCTTCTTGACAGGTTCGCTTTTTCTTTAGATTCACCATTGCGGCTCATCAAACGTATGGTTTTCGGGGTTAGCGATTCCCCGTTCCAGTGTTCTCAATGTCACTTAGTCACGAACAGCAGTCGGCCAGATCAATAACTCTCAGATACGGAGGCCATTCGTCAAACGCTCGTCCTATACCAATATGAAAAACAATCATGGGATCCGCTGATTCTTCCAGTTTTTTAATCTTATTTTATCAGTAATTACTTTCAAAGAAGTGAAATAAAACTTGGGTTAATCGTGATTAATCTGAAATAAAAATAGTTCGGGTATGCAGTTAACGTTTGATAGCGCGATCTCAATGGTGGGACTCGGGAAACACGTTTATGCGTTTCACTACGACACGCATTTTTGTTTATTGCTTGGATATTAACCAACATGTTTTCTCAGAAAATCGGAGAAAAATTTTTCTCGCGAAATTTCAAGTGACTCTTATAACCCCACGATTAATTTCACAAAACATTAAAATATTCTCAGACGACGTGTAAATATGAACATTAACAAACTAAACACTGACAGCGCACAGGTCTACGAAACGTTACGGACGACTCCCCGCTCCTAGATGTTTCCTAGTACTGACAGATTGAAGTACCTCACAGGAACAATAATTATGAGAATATTATTATAGACAATCAAGTTTTAATAGACAACGAATTATTATCATGCCTCTCTGAAGGAAGGCTCTAGACAATGGTCAACTTGCTTCACTATTTTATTCTTACAACAAGCGATGTTTTTAATGGTTTTAAAAATAAAATTTTATGGGAATTAATTTTTAAATAATTGGAACATTTCAAAAATATAGAAGCGTCCCTGATGATGATGCCAAACTAGCATCGAAACGTTGGCCATGTTTTAGTGAATACTAATAAAGTATTACATTAAAAATTGATTGTCTATAGTAATATTCTCATAATTATTGTCCTTCAAGTATAAATATATCAAGACAATCAGTTTAGAACCAATATAATATCTAAGTTAATACAAATATAAAAAAATTCCAGCGAAATATTTTTTTAAATTTACGCTGACCTGGAAAATATATGATTATCCTTTATTTCAGCTCTGTGCAACTTCTCTGTGCCCGTGACCATTGTCTCGACTCTTTCAATCGATGGGGTCGACGCGGGATGGGGTTTGGCTCAATGGGAATGAAACTAATGAGTTTTATTTATTTATATATAACGCGATATTTTGATTCTCGTCAACAAATTTATATTAAGTTGAAAAAATTAAATAGTATACTTCTTTTTTAAATCATTTTTTTTAATATTCAGTATTATAATACTTTTTTATATTGTAAAGTATGACGGGGCAACTCTGAACTCATTTTCTCTCACCTCGTCGNGAGTATAGTGTTTAAAAATCATAAGAATTGAAATAACACTAAATTCACGATTTATTGTTACAATAAACACGCCCCTAGACAAAGCCTAGAGAACCTGTATGATAAATCCGCCTCTACCAGAAGGAAAAACGGAGAAAAACCCGGGCCAGGATGGGGCTACAGAATTTATGTACACAACCGTGCCAAAGTTGAGTACACATAAAACTAAATTAGTAAATAAACTTTACAATATAAATAAACTTTACACTTTATTGTCAAACAAGCAGTTGCAAACTGTGTATGACCACGTGGGGGGCAATGAACTAAGTTACTCTCCGGAAACAAGCAAGGAATCACCCCATCAATACCGATCAAGGTCCCAAGGGCAGTGGCGGATTTGATATTTACAAAAGAAATTATTTAATAAATACCTACTGTTATCCAATCGTAATTCATTGTAGATATTAGTGCAGTAAAAATTCGAGATTAATAAAATAAAAGTATTAATGACGTTCCCGTCCAAGGAAAATCCGCCACTACCCGAAGGAAAACCCGGGCCAGGATGGGATGGAAATGTATGAAAAATGTACTATGACCCGCTGGCCATAGAAAAAGTGCTTTACTTATGTGATGAAGAATAAATGAATCAAATTCAACTAAAATGTATATGTATCCCGAGAAATATGAGGAAATTTATTCAGTCATCTGCATCAGACATTTTACTTTCTCATATACGTAATATATACAAAATTTCGTAATAGTGAAAAATTTCGAAAGAGAGATTTCGTCGGGAATATCCGTTTTGGGTATCCCTGATTCTGAAAAAGTGGTTTTTGGCATAACGGTCGTCCGTCTGTGCGCAGCGATTCTGAGTAAATGGATGAACCAATTTAATTCGCATTTTGTATTTACGGTAGAATCTACTTGTTGTCGATGCACGTGCTCTAATTTTTTTTTGTTTCTTTAAAACAACGGGTACTTCACATGAATGTCAAAGTACTTTTTCGAATGGTTCTCAAAACGGCTCCAACGATTTTGCTTAAATTTTCTGTACGTAAANAATTAGTATGCATTACATCCGCATTAGCGGTATTTCTCTTGAAAGTTTGGTACAGACGCAGTAAAATAATCTGTCTGCTACACTTACACATTAGGTTACAATTTCAAGAAGCTTGAATAAGATTTAGCAGTGTAAATGGAGACATAGAATACACTTTTTGTAAACTGAAATGAAAGATATGATAATGATAAAATACATAGGAGGACAGGAAACGCACTGCAGATACGAAAATACATCAATTTCTGTCTACAACGAAATTATATTTACACATCACTCCTACGACATTTTTGTCTCTATATGCTGCTGATGGAGAAACGTATGTGAGAAAGTAAATGGCTTTGCACCTCTAATTTCCATTTGGCGCTGGTCTCTTTCAACCTTCATCAAAAGTGAATAAAAGCATGAATACGAGAGTTTGCTCTTGAATAAAAGTGACTTGGTGAACAAACATACTTTAAAGGTCGTAATATTGATTAACTATATGCAATAGACAGGGGTGGATCCAAGATTTGATTTTGGGAGGGACCCATAAAGAAAAATTCCGTCCACTGGTGTAATTTAAGACATTAATGTACTTAAATAGCGCATTAACGTGTATCGCACTTTTCATAAATAACCCTTGAAAAATTAAGTTTTTGAAATAACTTGTGTTTTTCGTCGAATTTTTACTTCGGACGGTCGTGCTAACAAGCTTTTCACTACTCCAGATTCAGATTTACTCAATATAATTTCAACGGTAATTCACATGAAAGCGGAAACCTTTCGTTCACTCTAAAATTATGACACACCTGAAATTATTCTTATTCAGTGGTATTAAAAGTGACGACGAAAGTGGTAATATTGAAATATAATTTTGGATCACGAAAATTAGGTGTATGATTTTTTACCAGATGTGTGGGTAGAGAAATATATCGCGGACACAACCGAAACTTTTAGTATTCAATGAAAAGCTCTTCGAGCCAAGGGTATTTCATTGGAAAACAATACAATAATTTTTTCAGGGAACACCAATAGAAACATTCCATCATAAATTTATTGTACGAATGAAGTAGCATTATTCCAATTACGGATATTTATTTTCTTTTATTTATTATTTCATTTTTTCATTTATCTTTGAATTGTAAATATTCCATTAGATAAGTGGAGTTAGACAAATTGAGGTAATTTTTTATTAGAAATGTGGTTCGGAATCTCACTGAAGTGCGAAATGCTAGAAATAGGGAAATATCGCAGCCCTGTGCTCATATTTCCTTGAAGGAGTGTAAATCTGTAAAAGCAAAAAAGACATGTGTTTGTCCTATGAAGTCGTGTTTTTACGTAGATTTTATTAGTTCGGTTTGGTGCTTTCAATGAGAATACTGAATATTTTTCGAAGTAAAATAAACTTCCTTTTCAATTTCTATCTCGTTTTTTTTTCGCCACTGGCAGTACAATAGTGGACGGAAATAACATAATTACTAGTATAGATATATTTCTAATTTGTTGTTTCCTTTGTGCCACAATAAACTTTAATTTTACTCACTAACGCATAATTGTTTTTTTATTTCAGAAAATTTCTTTTATTGTTTTAAGAAAACGAATGATTATTTTTAACGTAATCTCGTTTACAGTCTTCAATAGTTTTTTGAAATTAATGTAATTATTGCATTAGAATATTTCTGAATAAACACATTTTACTAAGTAGTTAATACAACAATGGCTATTCAGCATTAAAAAGATTGTGCTTATAACAATAATAATAATAATAATA
>NNCF01133229.1:171883-192459 GCA_002313205.1 Laupala kohalensis | reverse complement strand
CCCCCCCCCCCTGCATATGACACATTTTCTGAAGTAGAATTTATTGATAGTAAAGTGCAAGCTCCCATTCTCAATCACTGGCAACTCTATGGCTAGACAGAGCTCTTTAAATATGCTTCTAAATTTGAGAACAGTTGTGGGATGAGTAACCAAGATAATTATTACATCTTATTACCAATAGCTTTGTTTACTCTGGAAATTTATGAAATTATTTTCTGCATTATGTTATCTCGTAGAGGAAATGAAGAAAGGTCATTTCAACACTTTTTGTAGTTAAAACAAAGTTCCTCTTGGCAATCATTTCCCCAAGCGACTAGTTTGTTCAGGGAGTGAATAAGTTTGTGTTATAATCTTATTTCAATGTATGTATAGTGTTCTTCTATATTTCGTTACAAGAGAGTAACTAAATTTTGATGGAGCTCTCACTTCCATAACTTTTAGTAATACTGCCACTAAAAAACAATATGAAATGTTAATCTTCTGTCCTAGGGTTGTTTACCAAGAGCTGTGATATCAAAACCAACTGACAGTGTAAGAAGATCAGTATTGAAGAGTAAAGCTAGTCAAGATGCATTAGCTCAGCAATGTGTTCTTTTCTCGATCTTGTTTTCAACAAAAGAAATATTTTTGTTAAGTTTTCATTACATGTATACTCCATTTAGTAATGTACAAGTTGTGTACAACCCTAAAATGTGCCTTTAAACAGTATCCTAAATATTTCTGTACCATAAATAAAAATGTACTTGTACTTAGTAGTTACAGGTGATTTATTGCATCAATTTCATGATTCTTGTTACAATCTCAAAATTCGTTAATAGTAATATAATTAACCAAGGAACATTAGAAATTAAATTCAGGAAACAAATCCAACTTCATGGTGGACAAATCACGAACTTGCCTTGGCAGCTTGTCTCCTTTTAACATCCCAGTTGAAAACTCGTGCCATATTCACTTCAGTAGTAGTAAATTGGTCTCTGCAAAATTCATTCAACTTTATCTACCTTAGAATACAATGAATTAAAGCACAGAAAGATGTACAAATTATCTAACAGATTTACATGAATTGTCAAGATCTCAATTTAGAGTAAGAAGATCCTAACTAGAACAAAATTCTCAACAGATTAACATATACTTTGATGTAATAAATAAAGGATCTTGCTAGAATAATAAAAATAATAAAGGAACATTGAAATAATCTTACCTTAAGAAATCTAAAGATGTTTCTACAGTCTCTAAATTTGATTTTGCTGTATCAATGCTTTTTTTTAGTAGTGCCATAGCATCATCCAAAGTATACTCTAGCATTACATTAGCCTGAAATTATACAAATCAAGTCAGAGACCATTCCATAATTTTTTGACTAAAACTAGTAATCACCCATGGTTACTTTTCCTTCAAGACCAAACAGGTATATGGCATCCTAAGGTTACAAGAGTAGGAACAAGTGTGCAAAATTATTGTGTGATGTTTAAGGCATAAATTATGTCAAAGTGGGGGAAATGACCTTACAAGGCAAGCATTTGAGCATTCAAAACAAGTCAAGTTGCAGAAGAAATGTTCAAATAAAGGTGGAAAATCAAATAGATATAAAATATTAGGTAGAGAAATTTATATTACAAATTAAAGAAGACTGATTTTGAATTGTACAATGAATTCTACATAAATAAAATACTATCCAAAAGTTTCCAGGCTGAATCAAGGCATACGTATTTTGAATATTTTTGTTACTGAAAATAGGACATTTGTATCGTGTCAAATTGATCCTAACTGTGGGGTCCCATACAAGCAGTGGTCGGTCACAGCTGCTAGATCTCAATAGAGATGAATCTTGAACCCTCTAGGAACATTTACACTTTTGGAATCTGGTTAATTAAGTGGATGGTGCAATGTTTTTTTAGATATGAAATTATTCACAAGGGAGGAAAATTAAAAGCAGCATTGCACGTTAAAACAAACTAATACAAACATGTTTCATTTCTTTTGTAACATTGGTATAATTCCATAATTGTTAGTTTCTATTAAGCAGCTTTTTTTTTTACATTGTCCTCTGAATTGACTATGAAGCTGCCATTTCTAATGTAGCAACATTTTAAACACTATATTGAAGACTAATGTTACTTGATCTTCAGCATTCCATTTTTTAAAAACAAATGCTGTTAAAAGTTAAAAACCAGATTCAGTTTCTGCAAGAAAATATGGCCATTTAGGTAGAATCAAGGTTTGAAAAAGAATTTGGTGCCATATCACAATGATTCTGAAAATATATATTATTTGTTGCTCTTGATATTTACGGTAATTGCAAAAAAATTGTTCCACGCCATTTTCTTCTCTCCATCACTGGTTATATTAGTAGTTTAGGGTATTATAATTACAATATGAACAGTTATTCGATCCCAGTTGGTGATGTTAGGTTTGTTAGTCCCAGCAAAAGTTTTAAGAAAATCTGTTGGAAGCATGAAGATGGAGGTGGTGATGAAGGTAGCAGCAATCGTGGAAGGATATACGAAGAAAGAGTAACATTGGGAGGTTATGCAAAGGCCAAAAATATTTCCTTAAATTTTACACGTGTGTTAATGGAATAATTAAAACTTTTTCGTAGACAATGCACTTTCACCTTGCTTCAATCAAAGAAAATCATTTAATAGGGTAAGACTTACACCAAGCCAAAGACACACTTTATCAGTTGGTGGAATCGTTGCCTTCATATACACTTGTTCAGACAGTAAAAACTGAGTTTCAATGTCTTTTGGTGAGTCTTGCTGTTTTTTCAGCAAAGTAATCATCTTCAAAGAATTTTCAAGATCAGGTATTTGCAGTTTTAAACTAGAAAAATTTCAGAAAGTTATGTTTACTAGTTCGTTTTCAAACACTTAATAAAACATTACTTTTATTTACCGGCGGCGTTTAGACATTAAGTTATACTCCATAAATTTGTACTTGCTATGCTGTTCATCTAGTCTCTTTAAAACCTTATCTGCACCTCCACTATTCTCTTCCAAAGCCATAAATGCATCTACATCATCCTGAAATGAAAATTGACACCTTTGTAATCTGAAACCTACATAGAATTATACTTCACAAGCAACATTCGGAGTAAAAATTACTGTGAAATATGGAGTCGGGGAGGAAATAGTAATTAAATTGTACATCACTAAATCTATAAATATCTAATTTATAAGGCGAGTGAGTACTTAACCTAAAACTGAATCACACTTACTACAAATCGCGCTTCTGGTATCCCCGATAAGGATTTATTTTTGTCATCATCTCCTTTACCGTCACCCATTTTCGTATCGAACGAAAAGTGCAGAAGACTTAAGTCACAGTTAACACAACACAATCTCAATCCAGTTGAGAGAAAGTACGGATATTTACACAAATGTAGAACCTGTATGTTCCACAAAGTCAACAATCGATGTAAACTGAGGAAAGTTGAATCAGTCACACCATCAAACTAGATGAACGTTCCAGATGTCTACTAAAGATGAAACTGTGCTCTTAGGAATCCTCGCATGCGCAGTTCTTTCCCACGAAGGCAGTTGTCTGCGGTTGAAGAAGTCGTCCACGAACGGCCCATATACAGACCATATACGTATATCCAAAACCTAGATGACAGCAGACAGCAGGTTTCTCATTCTCTACAACAGTGTTGCCACCCCAGAAACGAAAATATCAGTAAGGCGGGTTGCACACATGAAAGGAAGATACGGTAAAAAAGAATTTTGAGACGGAAACCAATGGGAGCGTTTAGTCTGAAGCTCCATCGGAAAACTATTTATGACGAACATCCTCGTTCTTGTGTGCGCAGGGCGCGAGAAGCTCTCGTAAATTTTTCTAAAATTCAAAAGGCGTCCATAGTTTTGAATGGAAATTCGAGATAGAAAACGTTTTGTAGCACAACCGTGAAGCAATATTTTCCTCAATCATCATGAATTGAGAAATGTTAGTATTTCTTATTTTAAAACCACACCAAAAAATATATCCATTAGTAATTTATCGTTCTAATTATATTGCATTATTATTAATACAAACCATTTTCCTTTTATTTATAATCTTTACATTTTTATTGTTTTTGTTTGTAAATTTTATCTAGATATTTTTTTATTAGATGTGTGACTTGACGCATTTCCCAGGTCACTTTTCTGCTTTTTATTGTTAACCTCTCTATTTAATAATTTAGTTTAGTTCCATGACGCGCGCTGACTCTTCAATCATTCAGAACCTTGGTGCGATTGTATGCTGTAGTAATTAGCGAGCCTTGTTGTTGAAGAATAATTCCTCTGTCCCACCTGCACATTTGCGTGCCCTTCGTGCTTTTTGGCAACAAATGAAAGTTCACGCCCTTTCACTTTATAGTTTGTTAGACTGTTCAATGTCCGTCGGTGCACAGGCGACTTGTCAACGGGTGGGGTTACTCAGTACCTGGAGTGCCTCTTGCTACTACCATGCAGTGCTACTTTGCTGTTATAAGATTGAAAGTTTGGGGTGGAGGAAGTATTTGTCACTGAAGTATGCGAGGAGCTTGTTAAATGAGTAAATGGAGTTTCTTTGATGGATGAAAGCCGCGATAAGTTGCGTTGTAGTAAGGAAGTAGAAAAGATAAAATGAGCGAAGCGAGTGTGGTAAAAAAGGGATACGAATGCACATAGATCACAAAGCAAAAGATATGATGATTTTGAAGAACGATAAATGGAAGTTTTTGAGTGCGTTGTGATCATTGATTAGGGTGGAATGTCTGGGGACGGGGTAGTTTTAGGATGTCACTGGGGTATCTTTTTTGTTCCTTTGGGACAGGGGTGGAGATGAGTTCTGAATTGGTAAAATAGGTTTGTGGAGGCAAGGACGAAAGCATTTTTGATTATCGTTCTGGATTGGATGTGAAAGAGGAGGAGGATGGGATCCACTTTGGGGATTTGTCTCACTGCGTTGTTTATTGTCCCTCTCGGCGGGTGGACTGTCATTCTTAGCGCCTGGTTTTCAATGCGTAGTTTGTCATGGAGATGTTTCGAGGCTGAGGCCCACGATTCGCAGCCATAGAGAACAAGTCTTCGGATGCAGGTTTTGTAAATCCGTAGTTTTGTTTTGATTTTGATGACCTTGGTAGCGGAGGAGAGGCGACTGACGAGCAATTCTTTGTAGGAGTTTCTTCCTCAGGTCTAACATGTGCATTTTCCACGTCATTTGACGGTCAAGGGTAAGGGTCTAGGTACTTGGCGGTGTTTTGCCACGGGATTGGCGTTGATTGCACAAAGGCTTCAGGGATGTTAGCAAAGCATCTTTCCTTTTCTCTTCCTGGAGAAAATCATCGCTTGGGTCTTCGTAGCGTTGAGGTGAAGGCCATGTATATCGCTCCAGGCAGCACAAGCGTTGGTGGCTGGTTGGAGGCTTTCTATGGCTGCGGGAAGCATTTTGGTCCCTGCCAAGAGCGCCACGTCGTCCGCAAAGATAAAGCGACTGATGATTGGAGGGTGTGAGGTAAAAAGGGAGAATAGTGTAGGGGCCCACATTCTGCCCTGTGGGACCCCTGCAGAGATTGGTCGAGGGGAAGAGAAGTGGTTTAGGAATTTGACTGAGAAGGTGCGGTGGTCTAAGTAGCTGTGAATCAGGTCGAGGAGAGTTGGAGGGGCTAAGGAGATAAGTTTCCGGCGAAGGATATCCTGTCGGACTATCTCGAAAGCTAGAGAAAAATCAAAGAATATGGCAGGAACGGTGCGACGTGGAGTAAGGGAAGGATCCAGATGTTGAGTGAGACGGAGGGTTTGGAGGGCGGTGGTGCGGTTTTGGCGGAAGGCGAACTTTGAGTGGAGGAGGACGTTGTTTGGCTCCAGGATTTACATAAGGCGGGAGTGAATGGACCATTTAATGACTTCGGTGAGGATGACGGGAGGCTAATGGGGCGGAAGTTTTTGGAGCCATGGAATTTCCAGGTTCAGAGATCATAACTATGGTTGCCGCTTTTCATTAGGTGGGGAAATGGCTGTAGTAAATGCAGGCATCAGGGTGGTGAGTGTGATGGCGTTTTTGGACAAGTGCCGTAGCTTGCACCCTTGCACCCAATCGGAACCATAGGCTTTCCGGATATCGATGTTCTTTATTGCTTCTTTGACCTCTTCATGTAGAATTTGTGAGAACGTGGTCCTATCTTATGGGAAGTGGGGAGGTGAAAGGAGGGTTGGGGAGTGAAAGATGAGAGTATTGAGGGTGAGAAACGATTTTCTAGTAAATTAGCAAAAGTTTCAGCTTTTCTGGCGGGATCGTAAGTGGGGTAAATGAAACGGGGTCGATGAGTGGGGGATGGTTTGGGAGGAGTTTTGGAGGATTTTGCATCTTCCAGATGCCGCATTAACAAGCGCACCGGTAAAGTCGTAAGAACTCAAGGACGACTTACCTCTCGAGTCTGGGAGAATCCAAAGTTAATACTTCAACAAAGATGGCTGTTTACCGCGCATGTGTCATCAGCACCTTCCTTTATGGGAATGAAAGCTGGACTACATATGCCAAGGAAGAACACGAGCTTAACGCTTTCCATCTGCGTGTCTCCGCCGCATCCTTGGCATCAACTGGAGCGACAATGTCGAATTCTTTCCCCGTGTTGGTCTTCCCATTATGTACACACTGATCATATAACGCATATAGTGCTGGCACGCACGCATGAAAGATAGTAGGATTCCAAAGGACATCCTCTATGGGGAACTGGCTATTAGCAAGAGACTTTTAGGGCGACCCCAACTGCTGTACAAACGCATATTTAAGTGCGACATGCAATATCCTGGCATGAGCACAGACAAATCGGAGGAAGTTACCATCAACCTCAAGATGGAACTGCTTAGTGCAAAATTACCGAAAGGAGGAAGAGAATTTTTTGAACCAAGTAGAGGAGAAGAGAACCAGGTGGAAAATAGGTGCAGTTGAAAATCTCCGCTCGACCAGTTATATTTGCAATTTATTTGGCAGGGATTTCCATTCTCATGTTGCAGTTCAATGAGTCAGCAGAAAGAACTCGCAGGGAGCATATTCATGGTCGTCAACCGACTGAATGAGGCCTACTACTATGAGAAGTTACATGCTCTAAAGTTATGGTAACGGCTAAGGGTTACCTTTTGATTAAGGACTTAACGCCAAAGCGGCCTTTACTCGAGGACTGTAATAGGGCGTACAGTTTGTGGGGTAGGAGCCGATCGCTGAGCTGGTTTCGGAGCTCTGTCGTCGAGTAAGCAACCAACGACTAACAACTCAACACCAAGGATAGTTAACTGTCCATATAGTAGAGACCTTAATCAAAAGAGATCCGTCAGAGGTAATATAACGCGGAATGGTTTCCGGAAAATACTACGCGTAGTTTCTCAGAGTTGTTTGGATCAGCTGGCGTTGGTTCCACTACTGTGTCGTGTCTCCGTCCCTTTATCACTTCTCTACTAATAAGACGCAACAACCGAGTGAGAGCTGGCGCCATAGCGACAATGAAACTTTATTATGATACATTACGTGCTCTAAAGTTATGGACAGGACTGACTGTTCTCTCTCGATTAATGTTTCTACTGATAGAAGCTTTACACTGTTAAATATGCCGCCGAAACACAATGTGAGACGCTTTCCCTCCTGTATTATAACTATGTCCTGTATTATGACATTCTATTAGTATTATAACTCGCAGCCAACTTTTTATCTTATCTAGGAACTTTTTCTGAAATTTTTGAATCCGCCTCTGCCTTAGGGCCCTTGATCGGAATTGATGGGATGGTCCCTTACTTGCTTCCGGAGAGTAAATTAGTTTTTTCCCCCTCCACGTGGTCATACGCAGTTTGTACTGTTTTTGACAATAAAATTTATTTATTTATATAACGATATTTGTTAGGAAAACTGCAGGCTGTACGAAAGAATAAAATTTGGGTGCGAAAATGAATAGTTGTCTCTAGAGGCCTATTGTGATACCTGAGGCCGTAGTCCCCGGCGCACCCCCAGTCTGCTATTTCCCACTGGCCCCCAGTACCTTAGCTACTATTTGGTGCTTTTAGCCTCGGGACCTCTACCCCATGTGGATTGAACTACAGGAGGGAAATCGGAAAGTACCGACTGCACCGGTCCGTTTCCGAAGAATCAGACTTCCCAGTATCCGTTCTGGTGGATGGGAAGACGCCTAGCTCGCTTCCCTACTGTTTCTGCACAACAGTGACCGAGCAGCAATCCTCCTCACCGATCGGAAACGAACGGAAACTTTCGTTTCCTACCTGTGACAACAGATGGGGAAACCACTACACGGCAGAGAACAACCCAATTAGGGGACGACAGGAAAGTGCGGGGGAAAACTCCTGAGAACTGAATGCCCCTTCCCTGCCTACTCGGTTTCAAGTGCTGAGTAACACCCGGTCTCTTGTACAGAGCCCTGCCGCTTCGTATTAACCCCCAGCGTCCGATCCGTTGCCCACGTGCGCACATGGGATTGGGTATGGGGCGTGTCTAATCACCTGTCCAATGAGATAAAAAAGATATCTCCTACCATCGAGAGCTACCTCCCGTGGCATGCTATAAGTCAATCGAGTATTATGACTTGAGACCGTTCTCCCTCGTGTTTCTCCCCATGTTGTTTCATCTCTGTGAAGCGAATCTGAAGTGAACTCTTCAAGGCGCAAACCTGAAAAGGGAAATATGAATGTCCAGCTGTTGCCCACATAGCAGGATCCACTCTGCACGACACTAGTTGGTCCGAAGGAATGTCAGAACATATACACTTTGGGACAAGCGCTGTAGCAGGAGTTGCCATAACACGACGGTCGCATCGTAGATCTGCTTAAGGGACACCAGCTCCTGTTACTTACGAAGACTTTGTCACTTTTTTGTGAGACCTCAAAGAGGTTAAGAGCAAGTTTTGAGAGTTACAAGAAAGAATGAATGTATAAAGACGAGTATGAGAAAAAACTCTTGGCTTTCGTAAACCTAATCGCTTCGAGGGGTAACAATCAAAAGTTCGCCAAGTAAGGTAGAAAAGATTAAGTAGGAGTGTGGCTGCAGAAAGTGGAAGTAATATCACACTCAGCTAAGACAACAGATTTGCCATACCGAGCGTGCCTCCAGTGAAAATTTCTCATAACAGCTATATTTACTACGGACAATTTCTCATAACCTCCTAGGGACCAACTGTTACTGGGTTCACCTTTTATTGATGAAATAGGGAGAAAGGGAGGGAGACGTCCCACACAATCATATGACCTACTCCAGCTGATTCAAATCACTAAGTGAAACAGCGCGTTGTATTTTCCGAAAAAAAAGAGAAAATCCGCGTTATATTCCCAACTTATCTTCAATAATACTGAGCTTCTAGGAAATGTTACCTTTGTACTTGCATACATATTTCTTCTCAAAAATTGATTCGGATAATTAAATTTCTTCTACTCATTTGTCAAAATTCTTTTGTCACATTAAATATCACTGAAAACAAGAATGTAGACATCAACAAAGTTGAAAATATAATTTCTGAATTCAAACAGTATGATATTCGGTAATGGAATTTTCGAATTCTTTTTTTAATGAAATTTTAATAAGTACTCTGTGTTACACGAACTTGGACAAGTGACGGTCCTGATGCGCATTAGGAGGGAAATGTGTGGCCGTGTGGGGTGGTGTTGAACAAGTAAATAAGCGTGTGCTCAGCGTGTCCCGGCTTTACCGGGTGATCTGAATCGTTCTCATTATTTCATTATGTTCATTTGAGTTGACACAAATACTAAAGAAGACGCATTTTAGTGGCATTGTTGTGCATTCGCAGTTAAGTTGCAGAAATTAATATAAAATGTTGAGGTTATTGTTGAGTTGGAAAATTATGTTAGTGTTGTGGTAGAAGGGATAATTTTTCGTAGCATTTGAATTTTTGATAGTGCGTTGGATTTTTAGTAGTTAGACGTGCTTATTCCTTTGCGATAATATTAATTGAAATGGCAGAATCCGATTTCAATGCTTTATTGCACGCCGCCGAACAACTGTCAGCTGAAGTTGATGGCAGTAGAGAACTGCCGAAGGTAGAACGGTCTTTGAGGCAGGTATTGGAAGCGTCGACAGAATTATGGTCTCGAGTTACCCAAACTGGTGCCCAAGATTTGCAAGCGTAAGTTGAAGTACTTGATATTCGATGTGATAATGTTTTCTGCGGTCTTTTATAGATGCTTAACTAATTTTCCACAGTCATGTCCTACTAGGATCGAAAGGAGTTGATTTACCTCAGTTATCTCAGAAGCTTGAAACTCTGAGCACCAGAAAAACTTTTGAACCTCTTGAGCCTGTGCCAGAAGCAGACATACAAACATTTTTGAAAAATGAACTTGAAAATGCTATTTTGTCCATCATTGAAGAGACAAATAGAACTGTAAGTGCGACAACACAATAGAGTATGAAATTTCCTCCTTTTTATTTCCAGAGAATAGCTTCTACATTCATGAGAGGTGTGTTTTTCTTGGTTGTTAGGATTACTTTAATCCTCAGCAATACTTATTATCCATTATACTTATCATATTTGTGTTAAATTACAAACATATTGACATTATATATGTATTATAACTCGCAGCTAACTTTTTATCTTATCTAAGAACTTTTGCTGAAATTTTTGAATTCGCCCTCTGCCTTAGGGCCCTTGATCGGAATTGATGGGATGGTCCCTTGCTTGCTTCTGGAGAGTAAATTAGTTTATTGTCCTCCACGTGGTCATACGCAGTCTGTACTGTTTTTTGACAATAAATTTATTATCATTTTAATTTATCTCATCCTTTTATGAAATAGCTGTTGCATTAAATTTTTATTGAACTTTTTATACTATACCTATTGTCATTTTATTGAAATATGAATATCATTTTTCTTTTCATAAATTTAAATGCCTGAAGTATACTGACTGACTGATCTATCAACACAGAGCTTAAGTTACTCAAGTTAAAACATGAAATTCAGCTGACAGCAGGTCCCTTCTGTAATAAAAGCACTGACTAAAGAAGGACTTTTCAAAATTCTCATTCCAAAAGTGGAGTTTTGTAAAAAAAAAGTAATTGGGCTTTTTTTCTTAATGGGTGCAAAGGGGTAGAAATATATTAATGCTTTTGTTGTTTATGTGAATGACATAGTGTAATAATGTGACTATTGCCTGAACTAAGTGATATATTATCTTTACTCTTGTATGTAAATGTTGAAATATCAAATACTAAAAACTAATTTCTGGAATTTTTAATATTTTAGTTTTTAGTGAATGAATGGGGGAGAAAATATTATGTGCATTGTCCTTACTGACTGACACATTAATAAATTCAGACAGAGAACTGTTAGAGATAAAAAATGAAATTTTAATATAATTATGCTTTGTATCTTCCAATTTTCTTGTTAGGTTTCACTAGTAGAGGAATTTGAAGCAACACATATATACAAGGGAGAAATTTCTCTCCCTTAAGAACTTCCTGTTCAATTCGACTTTCAAGAAGAGTCACCGTATTTGAAATGGCATCTACTTCAATATACTTTATTTACAATGTCAAACAGTGACAAGGTCTAACTCACTTATTTCAGTTCTTACGATGTTTAATTGATCTTGTGTCATGGGAAAGTGGATGGAGTTTGTGTTTGAATTCCTTTTTCTTTTCTCTTATAATTTTACCTTGGCTTCTCTCATTGCAAATAACCATGTTTTTTGTCTGGTGTTTGATACTCCTAAATTGGATGAGATTTATTATGTTGTATTTTACAGACCAATCTAATTTCTAGTTTTCCCATAATTACTATTTATATTAATCAAACTTTGATCATAAATATTCCTGTGAACTCTTGTATGTGAGAAAAATTATATTCTTTATTCTGTTGTTCTACATTGTGTTCTAAATTCTTATATAAATTACAGTCTTTTGAAACAGCAGAGCAACGTATGTGGGAAGATGTCAACAACAGATGGCGTCAAGAAAAACTCAAAGCTCTTAATGCTTTATTGGGGTCGTCTGATGAAATGCTCAACATTTCTGCTCATCCAGAGGTAATAGTAATCATGACCATTATACATTTTTGTTTACCTTCATTATTGTTAATTAAAGCTAGGTAATATGATTAATATGATTAATAAAAGGAAAATGCATGAACTATCTGTTTGACGAGCCCTAAAGCCCCACAAAAAAAACAAAAAACTATCTGTTTTTTTTTTGTGGGGCTTTAGGGTTTGTCAATGTCAATGTCATTAGAGCCCTTTATCTAACTGTCAGTATAATTAAATAGCAATATAATGACTCCAAATAAAAGGGTGCTTTACTAAATCTATATTCTACTCTAGGCAATAACTAACAATACTAAAAGAAAGAACCAATCAGACCTACTTATTTAATTTTTTATTTGGGATTGAGTTTAACTTACTTCTGCTCTTGTTTTAGATGGACTTTACATTATCACATTAAGTTTTGTGTAATACTTGGTTGGGTTTGTTGAATATTTGTTTCACTTCTTGTTGAATGAAATTTACAAAACATCTATTAATTTGTGTTTCAGTTTTCTAATGTTGGGGAAGGAATTGCTGCAAAAAGGAGTCAATTGGATAATCAACAGTCTGCTTATGCAGCAGCAGTTACTGAATACAACCGTCTTGCTGTTCAAGGGGCCCTAAGACCTTCTCTTATTGATAGGTTTCGAGAAGCTGTTAGAAGTCTCCATGAAACTGTATGTGTCAATTGCTGTTTTTATTTTCTTTGCGACTTATAAAACTTAAATTTTTTAAATTCTGTTTGGAATTCAATGTTTAAAGAGAGCACTGGATCTGTGGAGTGTGGTTGCTTGCATGACAGAAATCCCTCCTAAGCCACAGGAGGACACTTTGAAATCTAGAGCTTCACCTGTGATTGAGCAAGCTCTAGTTAACCAAGCCAGGAAGTTTTTGGAAAATAGGTTTGTATATATCACGTTATTTTCATTGTAGTACATAGAATTTATGGTAAAATGTAGCATTTTCAATTATGAAAATATTGGTTGTTAATGGTACTACTATTAATGTCCATTGTGTGATCTAATTAAGTAAATAATTAAAAGCTTATGACCTTTTCTTGTGAGCTATTTTCAAAGAATAGAAATGTTATTCGTCCATAAAAGCTCGTAAGTTTTTATTTCTTTGTTGGTTGTTAACTTTGTGGTTATTTTATGAACCCTTGTGCAAGCCAAGAGTTGTTTTAGTATTCTTTTCCTTTATCATATATCAGAAAAAACAGAAAGATTAATTAATTTAAGCACTTGTGTTGAAATGACTGAATGTCCAGTATCTTATTTTAACACATTTTTATGTAGCTATGTGATTCCAACTGACATATTGGCAAAGTGTATATTTTCCTTTACAATTAAAAATATTCCCACAAACCTGTGACTGAAGCGAGAACAGCAACCTAGTAATGCTTTGAGGTAACTGTTGTGTGTATGGTTTAAGTTGTTAGAGCTTCATTGCAATAAAATTTCTGATTCCAAATATGCAGCACCCTTTAAAAAAAGTAGACAAAACCTTCTTGATTCTTTTATAGTATATGTTTTTTACCCTCTTTCACAGAGCGGGATGTATGTGATCTGTGATCAGAAATTGGTTAGTTATATTTCTTCACACATTTCTTAGATCATCTTTGCTTTTTCTTTTGCTAAAATTCAACCCTCTATTACTTCTTCCTTGTGTGCATGTAGAATGTCAGGTATCTTATCACATGCTACGTTTTCCTATCTCTATCCATACTAGCAATGTATGTCTTGCTGTTAATGAATTATGCTTGACTGATCACTGTGTAGGCTTGACGAGTGCTACACACATAATGAATTATGTTACATTGTTCTAGGACTTTGTATAGTGTCGCTTAAGAAACAACACAATTTTTTCAGGAAAGTTGAAAATCCTTAGTGAACTTCAGCAGTTTTATCATTATAAATGATTAAATAAATAAACTTTATTGTTAAAAAAGCAGCTGCAAACTGTGTATGACCATGTGGGGGATAATAAACTAAGTAATATATAGTGGAACTAAGTTACATTTAGTTATATTAAGTGGAAATAGGGGGTGTTATGTTTAGTGGAAAAAGACCACATCACCTTATTCTGTTGGATTTTTGATGAACTACACCGTGAAAACATGCTAAATGCACATTTTCTCATGAAGATAGAAAAACGCAATTTCCGAAAAAATGTCACTTGGGCAATGTTGTTTCTTCAGCGATAAGTTGCTTTTATTGAATTCTTATGGTAGATTGAGGTTTGTACTTAAAAATAAATTGAAATTGTAGTAAGTAAAATGATTTCCTCGTAGATACAAGACCTTTATGAAGAGCAAAGCAGAGAGCAATTTACAAGAAGCCAAAAGAGGAGGCCGACCTGGCACCTTACAACTTGTGATTTGCCATGCTAAATTGTTACAAGTTTCTGCTGTGCCAGATTTGGAACAAATATTTGTGGAAAATCAACCTCTGTGGCCAGTTGTGTACTTCTGTCTTCGTTGTGGGGAACCAGGGGCTGCATTGACTGCTGCAAGACAAGCAGGGTAAATGCCTTTTGTTTTCTGTGAAGATAATAATTTTGTAAATAAAATACTATGAATATTGTACATGGGTAGATATTGGTCTGGAGTACAAGGGGTAATGTCAGCTGAAAGTCTTACTTAGTTCAGTTGAGTGAAGGATTGAACCTACGCTCTCCTGCTCAGCAGAATAGTAAGTGTACAATGCCTAGAGATCGTGAAATTCACAAGATGTGATAACACTAATTTTTTATTCCCGATATTTTTAAAGTGGGGTGTTAGGGCCTGCCAGAAGAGGGATTTGGGACTCGCTGTTTTAGCCTTAATAAGTTCATAATAGACCTTTGTGATCTGAAAATTGTTAAATAATGCGAAATCCATCAAATAATGTGAAATATCGCAAATTGTGCATTTGACTTAGGATTTTTAAGTGATTGGTGTGTTTGGGTTGCTAGTGGAAAGAAGGAAACATGACTGTACAATGCTTAAGCCAAGTGTAACAGTATTTTCATGGACAAGTGAATTCAGCTCGGGGGTTTTATGTTAATAACAATAAAATATTGTTGAGTAAATTTTCTGATAAAAGGCGTGGAGTTCAAAAGACGGGACATGGTGATGAAATGCATAGCTAGTGATAACCACAAGTGCAGAAAATGAAAGAGATCATTGAAGCGACAATTATCCGTGGATGAATAACTCACAAAGGTGAAGAGTGCAAAAGAGGAGAAAAACAAATTATTATCGACACAACTGAGGCATTTTTGAGTGCATTATTAACATTCAACACTTTCTTGTAACAAGGATTGCTGACTAATAAAACTTGTATTTGTGTAAATTTATCTGCTAATAAAATGTTAAAAGTTACAGAGGTAAAAGTTAGTTTTATTTATCTGCGATTGGTTAAAATGTAATAACACTGCCAAGTTTCTTATAACACAGAAATCTAGTTTAAAAAAAAACTAATTTACTGAAAAATAAAATCAGTTTCACGGATCTCTAACAATGCGACAGCTGTCTTAGTTTCATAAAAACACTTACAATGGAGTAATTATTATACAGTACTCAATATTTTATGAATGATGTATGCCACTTATTCAACACCAACAGTGTGTGTGTGTGGCAGACATGAGTCAAGAAAATAAAATACAAAATTGCATGTTAACACCAATTACATCTGCCCACTAAAGGTGGAGTTTGTTACACACCCATAAAATTTTAAAACATTAATATTTTAAAGGACACTAATTATGTGAACATTGTTATAGACAATCGTTACAAAAGTCATAGAATCCAAGATGTAATACTTTATTAGTATTCACTGATACATGGCCCATAATAAAGTATTATATCTTGGATTCTATGACTTTTATAATGATTGTCTATGATAATGTTTGCATAATTAGTGTCCTTTAAAATATATCAAGATAATTGGTGTTAAATCAGTATTATATATAAGTTAAAACATTAATGCCTTATTTCACTACAATGTAGTTGACAACAGACTAATTACACCACAATTGAGATCTGTGTCTTGTAGTTGACTTTTCTTCTCAATGGTTTATGCAGTTCAAAGGTTCATGCAATATCTAGTTCATAAACATTAAAGAGGGAATTCAACACAGTTTTGATTGGTTTCAAGTATTGAGTATATCAGACCTTGTATTGTATTAGGTGCCTTAAGAATGTATGGTACTTGAGATAACTGACTGAAAAAAGTTATAGGTAGAAAAGTAAATATAAATGTTATCTTAATTCTTATGAACTTAATTTCCTTTTCTTCTTGTGAACATTGAATTAAGCTTCCTCTTATTATTGAAAATTGTATGTTTTGATCTAATTCTGTGAATATTTGTCAACAATCGTTGAGAGAATTAACTAAATTTGTGCATGAATTTGTGTTTTAGTGCTGCTGCTGAGGAATTTGTTTCTGTATTAGAGGATTTGGAACACAACAAAGATCGTCGCTTAAGTTCACGTCTGGAGCAACAACTGCGTTTTCAGTATCACAAAAGTGTTCGTGCATCTACAGACATTTTCAAAAAGTAAGAGCTGCGTAGTCTTTTAAATTTATTAACTGTAGAAAAATTGATCTTACATTAGTAGTCCTTCTTCAATTGCTCTTAAAAGCGGAAAATATATGACTATTTTTGTTATGCAGCTTGTGGATTTTTATTCCTTTATATGAAAGACATTTTGATGAGAATATTTGAATAAATAAACATTGCAAGAGTCCTTGACAAACAAGAGTGTATGTTATTGTATAAAATTACCAAATGTGGTGCTGTTTTATTCTCATGTGATAGTCAAAGTCAAACTAACCCTTAACAGGCCCCAAAGGTGCCCAAAGGATTTGCAGAGGGTAGAGCTCTGCAATTACTTGACCTCAGCACTAGGAGGAGAAGATGTGGTCAACATCTCACTCCGACCGGTTTGGCCCCAGTATAGATCCTGGTATTCTTTTTACAGCAGGCTGAGTAGACCTAGGAGTCAGTCAGGATGTTGAGGTGTGATGAAAAATCCCCACCTCACCGGGGATTGAAGCCCGGTCATCCAGCCAGCAACTAGGTGCTCTACCCACTGAGCCACACTCTCTTATGTGCTAGTTTCCATAAACTGTTTGGGTTTTATTTCAGACCTTTGAGTGATACTCATTTGAAAAGTACCTTTTAATCATTTCATTCATACTTCAGATCCACTCCCTATAGAAAATCCTTACAGCTCCCATGCCCTCTCTTATTTCAATCTGGAATGAAACATGTCCCACTATTATTTTAACATAGGGAGTTTATGGTGTAAAAAGTTACAATATTTATTGGAAATGTATTTTATGGGGCGAGAAAAAGTAAACTCATTTGCTAATCATTGACAATCTGCCAGTGATCTCTTAATTCAGGTTTCAGGGCAGGTGTTTAATGACAACTTTAATTGTTTTCAGAGTTGTTTATTGTGCTCTTGCGGGATGTGACATAATTGAGGAACATCCAAAGATTTTGACCACTGCTGAGGATTATTTATGGATGAAGCTATGCCAGATCAGAGATGAAGCATCTCATCAACCTGGAAATGAATCCATAACTTATGCACATCTTCAGTCACTAATTTTGGAGGAATATGGTTATTATATCAATTTTCTGCATTCATAGAAAATAAATTAGTAAAGATCCTGCTGTATGGTTACCTGTAAATGATTCATAAAAAAGTTGTTTTAAATTAAAAGAATGAATTCCACAAGGATTACAGATGTATTTATTGTTATTTTAATTATATTTTCTTAAAATTTCTTCTTTTGGGGTTAACTTATAGCAAAGCAATTTACTTGGCGAGTCATTACTTTATCGATTGCATATGGTGTTCTGGATTAATAGTGTTAATTCTTTGTTCCAGGTGAAAAACATTATAATGCTAGTTCACAACCTTTGTTATATTTTCAAATGTTATTTTTAACGGGACAGTTTGAAGCAGCAGTTGAATTTTTGTCTCGCCAAGATCGTTTGCGTACTCACGCTATTCATATAGCTCTTGCTTTAAATGAACTCCAGTTACTGGCACTTCCTGAAAGTATTCAAGCTCCCTTGTGTGAGTAAAATCTTCTTTTCTTTCATACTGTTATAATTATTTATTTACCAGAAAATGTTACACAGTAACTGATTTTTTACATTCCAATGTATTTAAATATTTTGTAACACTCAATGAAAACAATTATCTTGGCCATATGTATTTAATTGTTGATTGTATCTTGATGAATTTAGTATATTTGATTATGTTTATTAAGGAATTAGTTTTCATTAAAAATAAATTAACTTAAATTATGTGAATTTGCTGATACAGATAGAACTGATGGGGAATGTCCCCCAATTAAACCAGGATGAATTTGGATATTAATTTGTCTCTGCCTATGTATTGCAATTTTATAACTTGTTTATTGGTGTTACATTGCCCGGTTGAATGAATAAATGTCATGTTTTTCAACATAGTGTCGTCAACCCCTGATGACAGACCCCCGTTGCGACGACTCAATATCGCTCGACTACTTATGCTTTACGTTCGACCATTTGAGTCAACTGATCCTAAAGAGGCTTTACAATATTACTATTTTCTCAGGTATTTTGTCAATTTCCATTTTTAATTGCTGATATACGGTTCTTGTTCTTTTTATGTGATTATTTGTCTTATTTTCAGAAATATAAAAACACCCGAAGGACAGAATCTATTCATGCTCTGTATTAGTGATTTAGTAATGGAAGCTCGTAATTTTGATCTGGTCCTTGGACGATTGTCTCTTGATGGCTGCCGTATTCCTGGCCTCATTGATGCATTTCAGGGGATCCAAGTATGACCTCTTTCAATGAAATTACTAATTTTTCTGTCTCTTTATTTCATCTCATTTTTGGCTTAAAATGTTTATAAATTCTGTTTTAGGCAGATACCAAACAGATAATTGAATTAGTTGCCTCTGAAGCTGAGCGAAAAGGTTTACTTGAAGATTCCATTCATTTGTATGATCTGGGCGGTGTAAGTATTTGTGTGCTAAGATTGCAAATTAATTTTGCAGTTGATAGGCTTTTATGTTAAGTTCTATTATTTAATCGTGTATTTGATTTTCTTTCAGAATCATGAGAAAGTACTTACCCTTCTGACTACATTATTAGCCCAAGTTGTGCAACAGGTGAATACTCCTGGCTCTGTGAGGGTGCGTTTACAAGAACTTGCTTCATCCGTTTCTTCTAGATATGAAGGCCAAAATATCACCTGCTCATCCCAGGCTTCTACAGCGTTTTTTACATTGCGGGACTTGCTTACATTTTTTGACCAGTATAATGCTGGTGAACACCAATTGGCACTAGAGGTATGGTTTATCCATATCATTTGACATACAATTTTAATACAAAACTGTTGGATTAACTTTGCCTTGTGCCTTTCAGACTATTACTCAATCAAAGTTAATACCTATGAATATGTCTGAAATGGAAGAAAAAGTCAGCAATTTCCGAAGATTGAGTGATGAAGTTTGCAGAGCTGTCCCAGAAGTTCTTTTGGCTACAATGAATATTCTTCATTCCTTGTATAATCGCTTGAAATTGTGAGTTTCCATATTTTGAAACTTTTGGTTACATGGAGAAGTATTGTTCTTCTTGAGGTCATATTGCTCAGCAAATTTTTGTACTCTTTTGTATCACTTAGTGTATATCTTGTGGTCAAAACATGTTTTGAGAACATGTTTTGACCACATGTTTGGACCATTGATTTGGACTTGTGGATGAATGAATCTCCTAAGTGATCAGGTTGATTTCTGTTAATTCATATTTTATCACAATAATTTATTGTGAATTTCCGAAGTAATTTACGTCATATCATTTTGTTTATTGATTGACGATTATTTATCGTTTATTGATTGACGACCTGATCGTCTCAGAGACTTATAATGTGGAAAAAATATCCTGACCAAAATGAAAAAATCACTTCACATTTTTATTTATTTGAATGTGAAGTACTTACAGCTGCTTCATGACATTTTCTTATTTATTGAAATTAATTACTCCTTAATACTTGTATATTGATGCATTCCACCTTATAAATACATACTTATAGACAGCTTAATGTGATACATAATGTTAAATCATGTTATTTCCTTTCATTTTTCTGGGAGCATGGTTTCAGAAGACCTTCCCATCCTCAGCTGAGCTTAACTGACATTCCGTTATGTTTACTAGGTTGAGGTTGGGATTAAGGTCTCTCGAAAGCATGCTCCCAGGAAACTGGAAGGTAAAATTCTAGTGCAGTTGTGTGGGAAAAATACTTTTAATCATATCCATTACCTCAAATAACTTTTATTCATAAACTAATTTTTAAATACAATTGTTGCACACATTCCATGGACTATGAATTATATTAACATACAACATTGAGAGTTTGCTGAACATTGCATATGGAACTTTTTTTTTTTAATGAGGCTTTAGGGCTCGTCAACATCGAGGTCATTAAAGCCCATGCAAGTAGGGAAAAATGCAGTTTCGCACCATAGAGAAGAGCCGAAGTGACTCTTCCCCGTGTGTGGGACTCGCCGAATATCTCGACCATACCCACTAAAAA
>NNCF01133229.1:120777-167134 GCA_002313205.1 Laupala kohalensis | reverse complement strand
CGGGATCGAAAAGAACAAGAGGTGACCAAGGGAGGTCAGGAAAGAGAAAGGAAGGAGCATGGCACAAGTAAGTGGAAGCAATGCCAAACTCAGCTCGGAGCCCTGTGTTCGCCAAACATGTACTTACTAGATGTAAGCCCCCTGGGGGGAGGAGAAGAAGAAATGGAGGAAAGAGAAGAAGAGGAAAATGAAAGATACCCTAGCTCTAATAGCGTCGGGATCGAAAAGAACAAGAGGTGACCAAGGGAGGTCAGGAAAGAGAAAGGAAGGAGCATGGCACAAGTAAGTGGAAGCAATGCCAAACTCAGCTTGGGGCCCTGTGTTCGCCAAACACATACTTACTAGATGTAAGCCCCCTGGGGGCATATGGAACTTGTTTCCTCGCTTGTTAACCTAGCAAAATTTTATTTTTTAGTAACTTTCATGTGTGATAAGTTTTTTAATTGGTTCTCCTCATTTTCTAAATGTTAAAATTTTTCCAAATTGTTTGGTCAAATGGTTTCTGATGCAGAATAAAATAATTTTTACTTTTATTTTGATTACTTTAATTCATGATTTTTATTCCAAAATTGGTTGGTAAAGCTAGAAGATATGAGAATCCCCCCTCTTCCTCCCAAATTTGTCATATCTCTTTTGAGCGCTGTCCATTTTCTTAGCCTGAGGGCTACTTCTTTCAATTGATTGGGCTGGCACGGGATGGCAAAATGTTGCCCAACAAATAAAGCTAATGGGTTATATTTATTTATTCATTTCTAACACAACATTTTGATTATCATCAAATTTGTGTTCATTCAAGCTGGAAAATTTCAGACTGGAATTTCTTATTTGTAAAGGTAGTTTTAATATTTAGTATTATTATAACATATTTTAATGTTTTAATGTATGACGGGGTAATTCCGGACAGAATTTTATACTTTCTCTCACCAGACATGTCATGTGAAATATTAATTCTGACAGCCTGGATTTATAACACTTAAGTGTCCCCCCAACACTTGATGTGAAATGTACTTTAACTCGTGGTCTGCCAGTTGGGTGTCGTGACTCAGAATTGGTCAGAAACTCAAATCTGAATTTTTAATGAAGTTAAAGAGTTTGAAAATATTACTGTATTTAAGGTACTTGCTCATTGTGATACAAAAACCTTTGGGTGTTACTGTAATAATATATTAGTTGAGTAATGAGTTAGTGACAGTGGAGTTTGTGACCATCTTCACTGAATTGGTATTTTATACCTATTTTGCACCTGCACAGTTTTTGGGTCAGAATTAACTGCTTTAATGGGGTAGTGGATAGTATTGAGACCAATTTTTAATAAGCGTTTTAAAAATCCTCCTGTAGTATGACGTGTTGAATTTCATGAAGTCTTGACAGATAATATAAGTTATTGATGCTAAAGGTTTGTTCATCTAATACCTCTAAAATGTGTGGAAGTATTGAGTCGTTGACATACACAATATCTTCTCTTAAACAATCTTGAGAAATGTATTTGGTAGAACGTTCCTTTCATCAGCTAAGCTTGTCTGTCACATTTTAGTGAAGATGAGATCATAATTTTGTGGGTGAGATTATAATAATACATATATTTATTTTGTTGTCAATTTGTTTTGAAAATCTCTAACTTACAAATGTTACTCAAAGTATTTAAGAAATAAAAATTTCTCATCATTGGAGTTAGAGAACAGTTGAAAAATTTGATGAATTGTTTGTTGCAGAGGAGGAACTGGTGGATATCCAGAACATATACGAGATTCTACCAAGGAAAAGGTAAGTACAATAGTGTTAAAAATATTTTAACTGTTTACTTGATGAAACACTCCAATAAGTGTTTTTAATCAGGACATGTTTTGGTGGATTTTACTCTCACCTCAATTACTACAGAATGTCCTGCTGATTGTTTTCTGTACTACTTCAAAAGTGTTTTCTGTACTACTTCAAAATGAAACTGATTCATTCCATTTTATATCTAAGATTTATGTTTTATTTTCTCATTGATATGTTTTTTCTAATTTGTCTTGTGTGCATGAGGAAGAAAGAAAATTAGGATGGGTGTAGGATATAACAATACATTGCATTTATTTGAACAATATTTACTCATTTAATGATTTATAAGAATACAAAGTGTGTAAAATGGATGGAATATATTACCTCAGTATTACATGCCTGAGATGTGAAATTCATTATGTTTAAATGGTATGAGTGTGTGCGTGTGAATGATGTTAGTTTCCTACTTGTGTGCTCTGTGTAAATACAATTAGACATGAGGTATATTTCAAAACATAACTCTTTTCAGAGCTTTATACCCATATTATTGATAATATTCTAGTATACTTAAATTATACTACATTATATATGCATTCTTTCTTTTCCAGCAACTAGGCTTTTTACGAGAAAAAGCTCGTGCAATTACTACTTTTGCTGGAACTGTACCGTATCACATGCCTGGTGATACCAACAGTAGACTAGTGCAGATAGAAATATTAATGAACTAAAATAACAATTTTGCTACCATTTTTGTATTCAAAATCTTATTACAATAAAAATCAGTCTTTTCAAAAACAATGCTATCTTTCTCTATTATCTATCCTTCATAGACCTGTAGACTATTTTGAATGTGAGTGCATGAAGATGGAATTTCAGCACTTGGAATGAGAGTAAATGTTAATATCTTGACTCAGATCATCTACAGTTCCCTCTTTGATCTGGAGAAAAGAAAATTATTCCTTGCTGAAAAATGATATTATTTATTGATCAAGAAATGAATTTTTTTCCCACTTACTGCTCTGTAATCCAAGAACATTTCTTTAAATGCCAAAAAGTCTGAGAAGGTATCCAGAACTTCAAATACTTCCCCATTCAGTTCATTTTTTCGTTGTCTAATAAAAAGAAAGCAGAAAAAATTATTCAAAAAGAACTCTCCTACTCATTTTGTACAAATATGATTAGACTTACTGCAATAGGTAAATAAAGTCTTGCATTGAAAAGTTTGGAATTTTGTTCGCAAGATGATTTTCTATGTATTTTTCAATGACTTGTATCTGTAGGAAAGAAAATAGTTAAAAATACACGAAATATACTTGGATAGGACACTTTCCAGCTTGTATTATATAAAAAGGGTTTACATATTCATTAAATATTTCCATGTAACAAAGCTTATTTTCTTCTCCACTTTCAAATTCTTGCCAATATTTCTCCAGAAAATTCTTTTGCAACTTTTGGAACCCATCCTCTGAAATAAAATTCCACCAACAAATTTATAGAAGAATATTAACAACAGTATGTACTACAATTATTTCACTCATACCCAAGAGAACATCTTCTATGTGTCCAACAACGCAATCGAAAAATGTATCTTCAGCGCTGCTAGGTTCTTCATGAGATTCAAAATCTTCCCCTAAACCCAACGAAGCAAAATTGTCTGGGAAATCTAGAATGTAAAAATAAGTTAGAACTAATGGCAGCACATATGATAAGTTTAGCATTAAGAAGTACTAACCTCGTACTGCTTCCTCACTGTCCATTATGCTGACTTACAGAGGGAGTTAAAGAAATAACATATTCTGTCGATTAAAAGTAATCAATGAAAATTACTTCTAAAATAAATTCTTTAGCCCTTGTCGATACGAAATAACCTGCCGTACTAGGAACCGTTATCAGCAATGGATGCTGGATTCACAAAGAACGATACTGTAACAAAAACAAGTTTACAAAAAATAATTGCTCAAAATTACCAGAATGAACATTGAATTATATTTATAATTACGAGCTGTCAAAAAATTTAATGACAGGAGTTTGTGAATTCCGCTACAAAACATTTACGAAATGCGCTCCTCTATTGTTATGTTTGCGGGCCAGTTTGTTGTGGATTTTGGCGCGTGATTTCTACTTATAAACACAAGCATTGAGATTGTATTTTACTATGCATAGATATTCAATGACACAAGTGTACTTCGATGCATTGCCCCTGTATGAGTCCTGTGAATTGAATGGATTGTTTACGGAGTTGATAAGAGTTGTTCATTGATCTTTAGGTACTCGCTGTCAGGTAGTGAACTCGTGTGCAGCTTGTGTGTTTCGGCTTACAGTTTGCCGATGAGATTATGTTTGTCAGATTTCATCGATGCTGTATGCTCGCTGTGTTGCTCCGAGTGTTGGAAGAGAATTTGATCTGAGATTTGAGGAAAGTTAGGTGATACCTGATCACTTTCTTGAGAATTAACTTTTTAGGGCAATAAATATGTCTGTAGAAATTATCACTGAACAGAAGACTCTCAATGAGAGATTAGATGAGATTTCGTGTATTTTTTCTGGGAGACGAGTTCCTGTTTCAGAAGTGCAAGAAGAATGGATCAACTTCATTCAAATGACATTACGAAATAATGATGGATGGCAAGCTGTCTGGAAAATACCTAGAGGAACGTGTGAGGATCTCAGTATAAGTTACCCCAATGCTGTTTTAGTTGAGGTGAATTGAAATCGTAGTGTGAGGAAATTAATGTTATTTCCTTCGTTAAATTTTGTGCATTAATTTTTATGTTGTAATGTTAAAATTACCCAGGTAAATGGAGTAAACTATGAAGAACTTACTGCCAATGTAACAATTGTGGCTGCTGAGGATGATATAGAACTGCCTGAGCAGCAAGAGGCTTTACTTCTTCATTTATTTCCAACAGTGCAACAGCAGATTTCTTCCATATCAATGGTAGACATAGCTCATTGTTTGGATAATTATAGGTATGAATAGGTAATTTGTTCATATTGAATGCGTCACTTAATGCTTTATTTTTGTGTGCAGACCAGAGCTATGTCGAGGCAGCCTACCTGAGGTTAGCAGAAGCTACGACACACAGCAGTTAGTGCTTCTAGTTAGCTCTGGGTGTGAATCTTAGTATTAGTGGACCTGCATTAGACTGCCTCAAGTTAGATCTGGTTTGCATATGAATATTTTTGATATTGGTTGCTGTCTCATAATTTTGTCTCATATTTTTTAATATATATTTTGTATAGCATGTAAAGATTCCAATTACAAACGTTAACATAAAGTTAACAATTACTCTACTCTTTCAGGTTCTTTTATAATAATATATGGCAATCTTGGGATGATGACGATGACAAGAACCTAGACTGGGTTGCTAATTGTCTTGAACCAAGAATGAAACTGTGAGAATGATTTCTTTTATTTGTTTTTATTAGGATATATTTTTAACTACATGAGGTAAATGAGGTACTTTATAAATAAAACTGTGTGACTTAAGACTAAGAATTGTTCACTAATAGTGAAGATAGAACTTAGTTAATTAGAAGTGCAATGAATATCTCTGAATCTCTTTTAGGCTAAGTACTTCTAGTCTAAAAGGCAGCAATATTTTATTGTTTCATTGAGTTTCTAGTGATGAAATACAATTTTTAATTTTTTGAATTGGTATTATTTACTTTATGTGATCAGAAACATTTTTCCTATTTTAATGATTTAATTTGACTTATCGCCCATGAACATTTAAAGTATTTTATTAGAGTGACTTTTTTGTAAGGATAACAACTTGCATATAGTAAAATAACAATCCAATATATTACATCTAAAAGACTGATATAGTAAAAAAAAACTATTGATTTTATTTTTGATAATGCCAATAATATCACACCAATTCCAACAATATACTAACTGTTGGTGGACTGATCTTAATAATTTTGCCTCATCTTTATTTTTATGTTGCCTCTTGCCAAAAATATGCTGCTACTGCTGACTTTTCTGTTTTAAAAATTGTATATTTCTAAAATGTTTTTGTTGATCTAATGCTTGTATATTTTTTATTTTGGGCTCTTTACATTTTGTTACAATCACTATGTTTAATTTGTCTGTATCGTTGTTACTTCCTTAACGGATTAATAATTTAATATTGAAATTATTTTAATACTGATTTTTTAGTACCAATTATTTTAATACCAATATTTTAGTACCAATTGAATTTTGTGTTCTAAAAATATTGTATTTAATTCCATGTAACAGATAGGATAAATAATTTTTTTGAATTGTAACTATTCCATTACAATTTTCCATGTGGTTATATGTTTGGTAGATTTTGTTTCCTAAATCTTTGCATCTATCTTCATCAAAACTTTGCTAAAACCATTCAGTTTTGCATTGCTGACTACATGTTTTTATTCAAAAATATTTATTTATTTTTATTTCAAAGGATTTCAACTTCATCAACTGATCATAGCATCGTTGTGGGGAATAGGGGGATACAAGGGTCTTCATGGGTATCATTTCTAAGTGTTCCAAAGAGCATCCATATCTAATAATTGTCATATCCAAGAAGTAAAACTAGGTAATTTCAATTTCTGAAATGAATTTTATCCCAGATTCTTGCATGTCAAGCAAGAATGGTTGAAGTATTGGGAAAGTGAGTATTACCCTTATTTTAAGTTATATATTGATGAATAAGTGTGTTTCTTGTAGAACAAGGGTGTTCCTTAATTATTTAGTCTTAGTACACTATCAAACTACCCATGCATTAGTAACCAATTGGTGCTTGAAATATAAATATTTTTAGGGGTGTATTGAATCATTAAGAGGTAAGTTGCCAAATTTAAAGCTAAGAATTTTGAAACTCCTTAATACCATGCTGCTAAGCCTTTATCAAGATAGGATGAGAAGTTTCATTGGATTATATGCAAGGGAGAGTTATTGTATTTCATTCCTTAGACGGGATTACATCTAGGGTGGGGGGGTGAGATTTCTTTGAATATACAATACTGAAAACTAAAAATTCTGTACTTTTGTAACATGTTTTAAGACCCTTTCTCATGAACAAATTATGTGAAGCATGAGTGAAAGATTTTCCTTTCAAAAATTCAAATATAGAATGTTAAATTTTTACATTTCTGAGGCAAAAAATCTGATTATGGAGTTTGTCCATTTACCACGGTTTATTTATAGATGGGAGGTTTAGACATGCTCTGCTAGTGATGAGCAGGGTCCCAAAATTTTAAGTAATTAAAAATTGTAATGACTTTTCAAACATGTAATTGATAACAATTACAAATTGTGTTTTACATTCTAATGTGTCGGATTTAACTAAAAGAGTTCGGTAAGGTACAAGTTTTAAAAATTGGCATTATTTTATTAGGGAAATTATAGAGTTTAAACATTTGCATCACATTAAAACTTATTTGTTTTCATTTTATTCACTGTTTATTTGATGAATTACTGATTACCTTTTAAGAATATTAAAATTTTAAAATTTAAATCACTTAAATTTCCTCAATTTATGAAATTTATTAAATATGCTAAATAACCTCTATTGGCAGCAAAAGTACACAAAAAGGTCTTATGTATGATGAAAAGCCATCAAACTCTTGATGGTTATTTAAGCAGTCCAAAATTTGTGATTGGTCATTGAGATACAACACAAAGATATCTGTTATGATGTTACGTTTTCATACAATTTTTCATGAAAAATGTAAAAGTTGTCTGTATAGTTTGTTTTCTTTTGTAGGAACATTTATCAAATACTGAATTGCTTTATTAAACAATACTGTTAATCTTTGTCTCAGAGTCAGCATAAATATTCCATATTCCATATTCCATAATGTCAGCATAAATATTTCATAAGGGCTTCCTTGTTCTCTTTGTAAATGATCCAGAGCCATGACATTTGGACCTATCACAGAGCAAAATTCTGTTAAATATTCAAGTTTGTTTTCTCGGAAGATTGCATTGGAGTTCAATTATTTTATTAAATCGTTAAATTTGTCTTTAAATATTAACAAATGAGAAACTGAGTTGTGTAATGAATTCCATATAGTTACAGTTGGACCAAATCAAACTACAATCTAAGAAAGAACTTTTATTTTGGATGTCTCAGGTTCATGCTAAGAATTCCACAATTTGGTACGTTTTTCAATCACACTGAAATGTGAAGACTTGTCAAAAATAATTTTTTTTTCGAGGGCTGTAATAGAATCCATATTTCCAAGCAAATTGAAGATGTGACTCGCTCATTGAATGTGATTTGTCAATAGAATAAAATAAAAAAATTTTCATTAATCCCAACAATATCTGTTTTCTAAATGCCACTTATTTAAAAAGCATCTTCACCTCAGTATACAAATCTTTATTACTAATTACAAAGCTTGATGTTTTAAAAATTATTTTCAAAAAATTTTTCATCCAATTGCAACATGTTTAGTGTTGCAGCATCATATGATTAGCTATCAACCAGAAAAATATGAAAAAATTTTGTGAAATTTTGGGAGTTTCAGAATGTATTAATTTTCTTTCAAATACACTCCTTTGTTAGGGAATATTAAACTGGAAATAGTATATAATGGATTTGTTATAGGTTAGTGTCATTTAGTGTCAAAATTATGATCTGAATGATACATCATTTTTAATGAAGTGTCACTTTTACAGTTTCCGTGATATGCAAGCTGGATTAATTGGTCCATTAACTGTGGCACACACAAGACATTTACTTCATGAAGCTAAAAATTTATACAAACTGAAATTATCTCTTGAATTACGTCAATTAGATGAAGAGGTAGGTATTGATGAAACAGTAAAGAAGAGTCTTGCTCTTGAGCAAATGGAACTCCAATATCAGCTGGACTTAGTGAAATATAAAATTTCTGTTGTTGAAAACCCATTTTTGAGGTGTGTACTTAATGTTTAATGTGTGTGTGAATTATTCTATTGGATTGCTAGTGTGAATTTGATGATACTTCTTTGTTTTTAGAGAAAAAGCTATTGAATGTCATCTTCAAAAACAGAGAGAAATCCCTGAGACGCAAAAAACTTTCATCGTTTGGGGAGGTGGCAAATATGATGAACTTGTGGCTTTGATGAATGAAGCAAGTTCTGCCATTTCAGATATGGAAGATGTCCGGTATTTATTCAAACTTTCATTGCCTTTTGCTCCTTAAGTTTTGCTTCAGACTATATTTTTTGTTATTTAAATTAAGTTGATGTATCTTTGTTTTAAGATGAAACTTTCTGTTTTGTTTTTCAAATATTTGACTTCTGGAATGATGTTTTTGTTATATCATTTAGACCTTGCAACTTGAAGACAGCTTTGGAACATGCTGGAGAAAAGGATACTGTGTTCCTCTGTAAAGGTGTTCATAAAATAAACAGTGAAATGTTTGTTTCAAGAAATGGAACATTTCGAGGTAGGTTATTAGATTTTGTTTAATAGTATTTTTAATTTAGGTACTATATTATATCGTAGAGTGTTCACAAAAAATGTAGAAGTGAGGTAAGTAATTTTTGTGTCGGAACTTCCTAAAAATTTGATATTTACCGATTGTGAATTGAGGCAAGTGGGTATGAAAATCTTGTTTACGTCTGGAGCTGAAAACTAAAAGTGAAGGGTCAAGTCCCTCTCTATTAGCAAGAAGTTCAAGACCTTACACATTTGTGTTTCTTCTAGTTTGTCTTAGAAAGCCAAAAGTTGCACATATGACTAAGTATTAGTCCAAGGTAACATCTTTGCTCTTGTTTCTTTATTGTTTCTTATTTGGTAAGAGAATAACTGGAAGTAAGATGCCAAATCAAAGTTTTTATTCTGATTCTCCATTACTGCTTTATCAGAAGTATCATATCTTTGCAGTAATACACTCAAGATAGGAGAGTACTGGTTGATTTTCACCTCAGCCAAATTATCAGAGGTTGTAGCTGGAGTGAAGGCTAACCTAGGGAAACGTGTATTGCTTCAATAAAATTTAAAGTAAACATTTGTGACCTGAACATGTGTTAATCCTGCATTTGGGCTCAGTTCTTTATCATCTGAGTTATCAGATCACCGTGAGTTTACTCTGAAAAATTCGCATATCGCACTGGTCATATTACAAAATTGTTTTTCACCAAACTGCATCTCTTCCAGTCGCTTGCATTAAAATAATTTGTTTTCTATGATACAACATGCAATATCCAGTGAAAATTTCAAGTTAGTATCCTCAATCTTTTTCTCTCTGTTTTGATAAACGTGCCAAAAATCCAAATACTCTCTCTCTTTATCACCAATTTGTGAACCTCTACAATACAAATACAATATTATGCCAAAATTTGAAGTTTATATCTTTAACCCAGATATCTATGAATGTAAACAAAAAATTATTGATTCATTGGTCATTGAGGACAATGACCAATCCAAATCATGATTTAGGATAATTAAATTTACAATTTTTGTGTACAAAGACTGAGATGATTCATCAACTAGTTTGTGAGATATAATAATAAATTTATTGTCAAAAAAGCAGTACAAACTGCGTATGACCACGTGGAGGACAATAAACTAATTTACTCTCTGGAAGCAAGCAAGGGACCATCCCGTCAATTCCAATCAAAGGCCCTAAGGCAGAGGCGGATTCAAAAATTTCATCAAAAATTCCTAGATAAGATAAAAAGTTAGCTATGTGTTATAATACTAATAGAATATCAACATGTTTGTGATTTAATGCAAAAAATTTACATGTACAAATTATTATCGAACTATAGATTATTCTGAGTATAGTGTTTAAAAATCATAAGAGTTGAAAAAACACTAAATTCACGATTTATTGGTACAATAAACATGCCCCTAGACAAAGCCTAGAGAACCTGTATAAGAAATCCGCCTCTACCCGAAGGAAAAACGGAGAAAAACCCGGGCCAGGATGGGGCTACAGAATTAATGTACACAACCGTGCCAAAGTTGAGTACACATAAAACTAAATTAATATGAGCCATAAGACAACACAATCATGCAAGAAAATAGTTTTTTTAAATTGACATAAGTTATTTAAAAAGTACTACAGCAATGGCGTGATAAAGTACAAGACAGATTTAACTTTTATTACAATCAATAAATTCGTTTACATTGTAGAAGCACTGGTGCAGGAGGTAGTTTTTAACCGCGGAATAGTGAAATAGCTCAAGTTGTAATCTCACCTTTTACACTGCTTCATCATTTAAAAATTCTGAAAAATAAATATGTTAGTGAGTGGTTATATTATAAAAGGCACATACTGTCTAAATTTCGTGTTTCTATCTCCAGTAGTTTAGGCTTTGCATTGATGAATCTGTCAATCGGTCAGGACAACGCAGAGATATGTTTGACGTACTATTTTGGACATGACATTTCCTAATACTTTATTGTTTTTTCTTTGAATGCTGTGTTTTAAATATAAATGATTTTGCTTCATTTGCAGGATTCCCTTCTAGTGCTGATGTCGTATTGACTCTCGAACAGCCTGGCCCTTCTCTCTTTGATTGGGGAGGAGCAAAATTGAAGTTTAGTGGCCTCACTCTCAGTGGACATAATGTACAGACACTTTTGACTATTCGTGCTGGGACTGTGGAACTGTGTGATTGTCAGCTCACAGGGGACCCTCGCAATGTAGTCACTGGATTGTGCATAATGTCTGGGTCCATGATACTGATGAATAATTGTCAACTGTCAGGATTTGATACGGGTATTGTGGTGAAAAATGCAGCTGCATTACAATTAATACATTGCAGTGTTGTGTCCTGTAGTGTTGCTATTGAGGTACAGTATATTTTTAATTTATGAATATTTTAATGCTTGGACATATTTTACGAACACTAGAGAACTTTGTTGATGGCATGGTCAGTTTACCCTCAATGAGGTAATAATCTGTTCGATATGTCATAAAGCCTATGCAATTGCAATGATCTTTTAAAATGATACAACTGTCCGATAAAAATGCTGGAGCATAATTTTACATTAGGGAACATTCATTCCAAAAATTTTTTTTTTTTTTAATTTTTAAAAATGTATTTCACAACAACATATATGTACATTTATAAGATCATGTCATAATTTCTTTCTTTCATTCATTCATGTTATTCATATTTTAAACAATGTCATTATAAGGAATATTGGGCCACATTCCTAAATCAGTCTTATCAGCCACTGAATCAACTCCAGTGAGCAGTTTGTCTAGTTGAGTTTAGAATTGCGAAATCTCACTTCGAAAACATGTAATGTAATGTAAATTGTATTTGAAGTTATTGACCGAGGAAAATTGTGATATTAATTTATTGCTGTTCACTGACTTGTTCCCTCATATGGTTCAAACAGACTTCTTTAGTGGCATCTAGAATGTCCAATATTGTACCTGAGTTTGTAATTTCTTGTTCCAGATCTATGAAGGAGCAGAAATGGATCTTAGGGACTGTCATGTTCTGAATTGTGCAGAGTGTGGATTATTGTTCAGGGCAAACAAGGACTTGGATCCAAGGATAGAGGGATCGGTAAAGATACTTAATGGGTTGGTATATAAGTTTTATTTGTTTATTAAACTATCTGGATAGTTCTTTAATACAAAAGGTCATATAATTTTTTTTGTTTAATATATTTTTTTTTTCAAAAAATCATTAGTGATAAAAAATATTATTTGTTTGTCCGTTTTACTTTCCCTCGATTTTCAAGATTCAAGACTTTAAAATTCCTTATTTTGAACCTAATAAGTTATGAAATGTTTTAAAACAACAGTTGCCTGGAAAAAAAAATCTACCGTTCAATACTTTTTGACTGAGTGTGGTGGATGATGGATATTATCCTGTGTGTGGTTCACAAACAAACCCATGGCACCCTTGTTTGATGGATTATTTCTAGCAGTGTGGCACTCCTAATTCCACATTACAGCAAAATATTAATTATATTGTCGCGTTGGGGCGTCGCTATATAATATTAGCGTTGCCTTTGTCCCAACGTCGGAGAGGATAGCCCCCAGATTTAATAGAGTAACTCGCTTGGCAGAGAGGTTTTTAAAAATGAATTCTCTATTCAGGTTTTGGCGTTAGGTTAATAAAATATAGATACATATTAAAATATAACAAAGGTTTAATGATTGAAATGCAAGTGAGCCCTCATGGGCTGATGATTACACTTTTATGTTAGAATGCCCTTATCGGGGCGAGAACTCAACATATTGAATTGACATGGCTTAAGGCCGAAAGAGACGGCAGAGTCCGTTAAAATGTTCCAAGTGCTTTCTATTTACCGTCAGGCAGACCGCCATCAGCACTGTTGTTGGCAGAGCTCCGGGAAGCCACGTTGGACAGAGCAGAGCGTCCTGGCGTCCAGCCCCGAACAAGTCACAGAGATTCTCCCAAGATGACAAGTGTTTTGGGATGGGTGATCTGTTTAAGTAACCTTGGAGGGGGGTGCGGGGGTTGGTGTGTATCTTCCCGGGAACGCAATGAACCTTGGAACCCGCCCTCATAGGGGTGGGAGGCTCCACGTGGCCATCGGAATGCATTGAAACGTTCTCCGTGGCAGGAGGTAAAACCGGGAAGGGATAAGTTACACACGGCCCTACGTTAATTTGTGGAGGGGGATGGGCGTCGGCCCATGTATCCAGATACGTTTGGGGAAAAGGTAGGGGAGGTCGATGTGGTGGGAGACGCCTAAGTGCGTACCTCACGTGCGTGGTCTAGTTTCCCTGAGTCTAGAGAAATAGCTCCCTGCTGCGTAGAAAGAGTGATACAAAAAAGGATTTGTTTGCCGCGGCGAGCGAATCGACCCACGTGTANTCTAAAGTGCGGAGTCCTCAAATGATATACAAGTGCTCGGATGCTCGCGTAGTTCTAATAACATGAAAGCAGCTTGCCATAAGGGATATTATCGTTATCGAGAATCAACACAGTTTCATGAAAGGGTTTTTAGAAAGGCGCGCCTCTCAGAACGCCCGCGCACACGCGACGCGCGAAGCCCTGAGAGGCAAGCGGAATTCGTGATCCAAACAATCACCTTTGCGTAATATTATAAACCTTTGCGTAATGTCAGCTCCGTGACAATATTTATAGCTAGATTACTTTCTACATGATAGATTAACTATTAATAAGAGGAAATTAAGATAGAAAAATACTGTTCTTGTGAAGGAGTTTATTCTTACTAAAAATTACTTTGTTACACATTTTGGGAACTACTCTTATCACCATGTTTCCCAAGCATGGTGTGATCCATACCCTCCCATTTAAATTGGTTAATATCCCTGTGGATGGAAAAAAAGAAGGATACTGAACTGTGGTAAATTAAATGATTTGAGTTACTTGACTTATCATTAGGTTTGGAAGACAAATATTACTAAAATATTAGAGACTTAACCTAATGGGAATTTGAGAAGGATACTTCTTAAATTGTTAAGGTAAGATCATATGTTTTGAATTGTTAAAAAGACAAGTATAATTATTAACCTATATTATTTCTACTTTACTGTTAAAAATTAATTATGTAATGATTGTTGGATATTTTATGATTGCTAAACAGTTAATGATTGTCAAATGATATTTCCCCAATTTTACCTACAATAAGGTATTGAAATTTCTGAATATATTATTTAAACTGTGTTAACTTCATTCGTGTTCGATTATTTGTTTTTGTTATGTATTTGTGTGCTGAGTATGTTGTTATAAGCATCAATAAGAAACTTGGAAATGCTGATTTCAATTGGATGAAAAGATTAAATACCCTCATTGCATCTTCCAAATTTGATTTGTTCTCGGTGCTGAATAAATTGCTCTCATTTTTCAGCTATGAATCCTTGAACATCCAGAACATTGTATTGGAAGGAAACTGTCGGGATGTGCACTTGTCTCCTAAATGAAGATTCTTACTAGTGATAATTGAGTTTGATAGACACAAGGAAATGCTGGAGAACACAGTGGAAAGTTATTGGAAAATTTTACATGAAGAGCTTATGTTCCTTTTGGAACGTTCATGCTAAACTGTTGTAATAAGAGATGTATGTGGATAGTTGTAGTTGCGAGTTTTCATATTATCAATATTTCTGTATTTCTAATTTATGTTTTGTTATTTCTTTAAAGTTTAAATATTTTAACGTGAAAGAGAGATTTAAATGTCATGTTTTAGAGTATTGCTGAATTACATTATTTTTGTTCTTAATATTGTAAATTCCATATATTCTACACTTACTGCTATATCTCTGCAAAAGTTTAAATACATTTTGTGGCAAGAGCAAAATCAATATTTCATTGTAACAGTATAATTGAATAAAATGTGGGTAGTTAACATATTAATGTTGTAGCAATATAATCACTTCTGTGTAAAAATAACTTTTCATCTACAATCTAAATTTCTCAAAGGTTATATCTGAATCTTCTTCCCAGGACCACTTATCCTTTTAATTCTTTATGATTATTTGAGTTGTGTTAATTAGATCATGTTAGTGTGAATTTATTCTTTGTCAGTATTTGAAGTTTAAAAAATTAGTTCTTGTTACTAGTAGCTGAAAATTTGGTACATTGCAAGGTGACTGTGCCCTAAGGAGGTGTGAAGTAAATCAGAATATTGGTCTCCTATTCATTGATGTTCTATTTCTTTGTTACTACAACATTTAAGATAAACGTGTTTATATATTATAACCATTAGAGCAGTTAAAAATGGAGTTAAATTTTTGTGCTTCTCTTATAATACTTTGATCGGTTGAGAATGCTCAGATCTGACTTAGATAATAAAGTGCAAAATTTATCAGAAAGGGTGTAGGGGATGTAAGGATGCGCTTGCTCTGTTCTCTTCACAACCGCAATGCGAACTTCGGCGCTACGTGTTCTTTTCATAGAAACTCTTACACCTTGAATGAACGGGTCCGTGAGATTTGACATCAACTCTGAACGGGTCATGTCGGAACATCGCATGTGGTCGTTTTCGTGTGTTGACCGTGTTTAAAGTTTCAAGTGAAGTCAGTTGTACTGAAGCTTGTGTTTGCGTGAAATTGGTGGATAGTGAATTGAGATTCTGTTCACATACATCATAACGAAGATACTGCATTAGAGGGTTCGTAGTGTTTTTCAGTTAGTTTGAGTGAGTGGTTATTGTGTTTTGTACTGTAACTTAACCTCACAACCGACTAAAGCGTTTTGGAAGATTTAAAATTCTGTGATTCAAAGTTTAATGTTACGAACATTCTTAAGAAAGCCAAAATTTTGCGCCTTTGTACTATCACCGATCTCTGAAAGTAGAGTAGTTCGTGTAAACTCTTACGGGTTCGTAGTTCGTCATTCTCATTTCTTAGCCTACCGAAAGGATAAATTCAGAGAGAGAATTCCGAGTGAAATATTGAATCTGTTTTGTAGAAAGATGTCTTGTGACGATTCTCCGTCAAAAACTGCAAACTGTATCGAAGTGCCGCATTCGGCAGCAGGCACAGAAACCCATCAAAGTAGTGAAGTGGGCGACAAAGTTAGTTTAAACTTGAATTCCGACAAGTTACCAATGGTTTCGTCTGAGGAAAACGTGGTTGTGAATAATCCTTCTCAAGTTACCGACAGTTTTGAACATTCTGGGGCGCGCGACATAATTGTAACTTCTCAATCAGTTAGTGATATGGAGTTTTCGGGTAATTTCATCAGTGTAGGTTGTCAGTGTACTCCGAAAATTCAAGAAGAAAGTATTTTGGTTATGAAATACTGTTGGACGGATGAAGAAGATGAAGCATCGGGGAAGGAAAACGAAGGTGATTCTAGCAGTGAGGTAAGATATTGCAGTTTATCGCTCGTGACGCATTATGCGAAGAACATGATGAAATATTAGTGGAGTAGAAATTGTGTTGGTGGTTACGTTATACTTTCGTGACATTCGAGAATTTATTAAAGAATGCCAACTTCTCAGTTTCGTCTTATTGTAGTTAATGGATCGTATACTACGTACATCACTCGTTTTAATTTACGCGCCTTCAAGGAAGAGTGATCTGTGTAGTTTATAAGGAGGCCAATAGATATCAGGCAAGTGGAGTTGAAGTCTGTTTCAGGATTGAATATCGGAGACTATTTGGCGGTACTTTCAAAATCTCAGGTTGCCATTACTGTACACTAGCCAGAAACCTGAAGTATTGATGTTGTGGTCTCAAGAAATACCGAATTCTTAATACGTAATTATATTTAATTAATGTAATGTGTTGTCGATTTATTGGAGGAAGCTTTTGTCGTGATCCTAGTATAATTATATATTCCACATTTTATTTTGCTTTGACTACGGATGTAAAACGTTAATTTTACCTCACGAAATTGGTGTATTTATTGGAGTGGGGGCTTCCGAGCTCAAGTTTCCCCTTCATTAAAAAAGTAAAAATACAAAATTTTGTTATATTTCTTTTAAATTTTTTATACGTAAGACTATTATTAGCGTTGGGTAGTAAAAAGTACTCAATCGTGAACAACCTTAGAATAGCGGATTTTGTTTCTAACTTTGCAAATCATCATTATATACGCAAATGTCCTTTAGATTTTCTTTCTGCGCAACGGGACGGAGCAAACCACTCAAATGTAGTATTGTACGTTAGAGCATTAAAAGGTGGCTTGACAATTCTCGGTTATTTCATCTTTCAGCCTTTTCCTTCCAGTGTCGGTGATTAGGGGGGTGCGTGGGAGGGGGAGGCAACCGCCCCCTTTTTAAAAGAAATAAAAAAATCATTTTAACCGTCTAAAACTGGGAATTATAAAATAAATTACACTATCCTTGATGTGGTAATCACCAATTGTCTTTCCTTTGATTTATTTCATATTTAAATCATACTTGGTGGAAATATGCAGAAAATGTCATGTTAATGAAAATTGTCAGTATTTTTTTACCAGGATTTAAAAATTACACCAAGAAAAGATTCTTCTTTACTCATTTTTTTGAAAACGACTTCTTGAGTCCTGACAAATGAAAGCGACTGGTATGTAATAAACAATATTGGTAGGGAATTGTTCGTGAGTTACGTTATGCTCAATTGCATACTATCGTACACTTATAACTGTTCTGATGTCCTAATTAAATTGTTAATATTAAATAGAGAACGTAAATGCTGAATCCACCATTGCGAAAAATTGTTTTATTGTAGATTTATTGATGAATATAAGTTAAATTGCGTATTTCTATAAAGTCTCGCTACCAAAGAATGAGGTCTAGGCCAGCCATACTGTCACCCCACATTTATGAGGGGAGGGTCATACCTCCAAACGAACAAACTGGTTAGGCGAATGGTCGATGGTTTTCCATGGAATGTCTGAGAAAGGATGTTTGGGAAGGAGAGATGATGGGTAGCCGGGGAGTGTGAAGGTGAATTGTCTGTTGTGATCGCGGAGAACCCCCATTTGCGAACCTCAACCAGTATTGCCGAGCAGGGAATCGAATCCGCGCTCTCCCGCTCAGCAGTACGTGGGAAGTGGTGTCCCTCTGTTATCGAGCCTTCATGGCCTATTTGAAAATAATATCTACATGATTGTTACGCCGTCAGATATAACCTAAACATATTGGTACATTTATTATGTCTATTATGAATATCACGTACTTTTTTTGTAATGTATTCGACCAGTGAAGGGCAGAAATGATAAAGGGGAGATTTCATCATTTCTTTGCACGTGGCAAAAACAGTATCACATATACAGTATTGTATAAAATTTATACAATTTTCTTTTAAATTTCCTAAGTATTATTGTTACGGACATTTTGATGGGAGGGACTGCTGGGCAGTTGTTCCATCGCCGTTTTCTCCCCAGAGCGCTCTATCAGTGATTGGAGAAATAAAGGCGGCTTAGCGATTGGATGGGGAGATACGAAAGTTGTGATGAAATGAAGGCAGGGAAATGAATTTGCTAATAAGTCCCTTATACTAATCAAGGTTAATAACTATTTTGATTGGGATGTACATTTACATTTTACATGAAGGACTTTCGAGAATAATTTCACTTGCGAAATAATTTAAATTTCCCTTATTTATACTTCTCTATAGAAAAATATCCATAGAAATGCTTTTGTAATTACATAATATTGTAGTTCAATTCGTGTCAGCTCATACTTTGAAGGTGTTTTGAAGGTCGATCTCTGTCTCACTTAGACTGAGACAAATAACCGGAATCGGAATATGAATAGTTTGAGTATTTTAAACATCTTGGGGATAGTTTTTTTAATCTGTAGGTTAAATGCCATTTACTTTAAAAGTTCCTTGTGTTCCCGATTTTCATACGATTCAGAACCCGCGTCTCATTATTGCTCTCGTTATTTTTGTGATTCTAGCACAAATATTGTTTCCTAAATCTCCATTGATGTTCCCCGAATTATTGGCGCTCTTTATTGTATTTAACCTACCAGTGCTGTAGTTGTGGGAATTTCACAGGGCTCTCGTTTAACTCACAAAGATAAGTAAAGAAAATTGAACATAAAAATGAAAAAGCAATTTCATCGACTGAAATAAAAATGAAATACTTATTTAAAAAGCCGCATTATTTTTTAGTTATTTCATTAAGCAAGATGCCATTTGTCGACTAACAAGTACAAACAAGTGGAGTAATGCATGTTTTGTAAAATTTTCTATTTTTATTTTAATTGCAGAAAGAATGAATGAATGAAAGAATGAAAACGTAACTCCCCATCCCACACCCCTACGAAATATTTGAACGATCCCTCATACAAATTGGTACCGAAACATATCGAGTTACCGTCTGGCATTTTGGCCTCATTAGCATTTGTGGACAATACTTCCAATGAAATTCCGCCGTCCTGTCGATCGCAGTTTGCCAGGTACCCGCGTGGCAGTTCCTGCGTTCCCGAGGTTCGTCTGCTGGGAAGTCTCGAGTATCAGGTGGTGCACACGACGTGATGGTCCTTGAACACGTCGACGCAGTCCGATTCGGACGCGGTTGCTTCCTCATGGCGTGGCTGACGTGCTAGCAATGACGGATGTCGCGTGATTGGAGCGGACGGGCGGAGCGCTGTAGTGTTGCTTTCTCAGACCGCGCACCGTCCACTGATTTGCGTTGATCTCAGGGATGCATGATACGCGTCTGCGGTAGTAATCCCATTACCTCAACGACGCTTCCTTCTCTCGGGTGCTCGGTCTCAGACTTCAATCATCGACATTTGATAGTTTGGATCAGTAAACCAATATAACCTACAGTCCTCTCGGCGAAAGAATAGTAACGAGCTGTAACCAATAATACATTTATTAAATTTTACCTTGATTGTCAAAACAGTACAATCTGCGTATGACCACGTGGAGGACAATAAACTGATGTACATTCCTGAAGCAAGTTAGGGACCATTCCATCAATTCTGATCAAGGGCCCTGAGGCAAAGGCGGATTCAAAATTAAAGCAAACTCCTAGATAATATAAAAAGTTAGCTACGTTTTATAATACTAATAGAATATCAACAAATTTGAAATTTAACACAAAAAAATTATTTCATAAATATCGAATAATTGTCGAACTAAATATTATTCGGAAAATAGTGTTTTTAAATCGTTAATATTAAAATAACACTTCAAGATTTATTGGGTCAATGGATGCCGTTCCTAGACAAGAGCCTAGAGAGCCTCAATAAAAATTCCGCCTCTACCCGAAGGAAAACCAGGGAAAAACTCTGGCTAGGATGGGGCTACAGAATCAATGTACGCAACCGTGCCAAGGTCGAGTCCACATGAAACTAAATTAATATGAATCATAAGACACATCACAAGCATGCAAAAAAAATAGTTTTGAAATTGTTATGAGTTCAGAAAGGCAATGCAGAAGTACTTAATTTTTATCATAGGATATTTCGACCTCTTGATATCTATCTTTTAAATAAGAAGTTAGCCATTAATGTGGAAGTCCACGAATGCCTAAAGAATGCAATTTTGAAAGGAGAATTTCGTGATCGATGACATCGAATGCTTTGGGTTAATCAAGAGAAACACCCTGAGGATTTTCTCCATGGCCAAGAGATGTGGTAACATCGTTTAAGAAAGAAAATGTGGCGGTGGTAGTGGGAGAGGATTTCCGAAAACCGTGTTGATCGTCAGATAGAATGTTATTTTTTGATAAGAAATCTAGAAGGCGCTTATAGAACAATTTTCTAGAATTTTTGAGAAAGTGGGTCGATAATTTCCAACATTGAGTTTGCTTCCTTTCTTGTGTAAAGGTTTCACTTTCGCTCTCACTTAGTTATGAGTGGTTTTATTATAACGTGGGACGAAAATTTAACAAGTAACTTGGGTATTTCATCTATTATTGTTGAAAATTTGTTTTTTAATGAACTGATGATTCTCATGATTTCACTGACGTTAGTTACGGAAGTGAACATAGAATTGGGTGGATATATTTGGAGGACATTGATTCGGAAATATTGAGTTCGTTATATTACCTACTTCTGAGTAATAGGAATTAAACAAATTTGTGATGTCATGTGGATTTGATACGATATTGCCATCGTTTAGTACAGACATATTTTCTTCGCGATTTTCAGAAGGTGACGTGTAATTTTTAACAATATTCCACATGACTTTAGTCCGGTTGTTCGATTTTAGTATCTGTCTGTCGTTTTCCATAAATTAAGCTTCTTAGACTACTATTCGAAGAATACTTTTATTTACGGAAATAATCATGGAATCCAGGTGTTTGAATGTAAGGTTTTGAAAGATAGTACAAAGACCTTTGTTTTGGGAAGAAATTATCATACCTTGGGCGATCCATCTGTTGTATTTCGTGTTAATTAACTTGCGTTTTATGGGAAAGCTAGAGTTGTAATGTTTCAGGAATATGGAGATAAATACATTGAATTTATCGTCGGTGTTTTGGCAATTGTAAACATCTTTCCGAGTTTCCTCACTCAAATAAGGTATAAATATGGATAGATTTGTGTCGTTAAACTGTCTAGAAATCTTGTAATGAATTTTAAGTGGCTTTAGTTTATCTTTAATAGTCAATACTTGAGCAAGGTGATCGCTATATTCCGCGTTAAACACTTCAGAGAAATACGAGATTTCATAGTTGACAATAATCTTATCTAGCAATGTTTGTGATGAACCGGAGAGGCGAGTGGGGTCGTTTATTGTAGTAATAAGGTTTAAGTAGTCAATATGAATTTTGAGTATATCTATTGGTGATGTGTGGAGTCGGATGTACTCAGGAAAACTGTGTTGAAATCGCCAAATATAACCATAGATTTAGTGAATTTACGTATAGTATGTTTTAAAATAATTTCAAAGTTCCGAAAAAATATGTTAAGACCTGATTGAACAGTTCTATAAATACATAAACAATAATACCGGTGTCGGTCAAATTAACTGCAGAAAATTCGAACACACTATCAACGCAGAAGTTATCGTAGCCTGGCAGTTGAGAAGATAAAATATCATTACGAACGAAGAAACACGTACCTTCGTGGGGATGTTTTCCTTTAAAATTTTGTCGACAGTAAGAACATGCTAAATAATAATGAGAAATAGTAGTGTCATTGATGTTAGTTGAAAGCCAAAGTTCCATGAGACATAGCAAATCGAATGTATTTTCATGTACAAGAATTTCAGTGTCTGTCAATTTGTTCGAAAGGGATTGGACATTGTGATGAAATATAATTATTTTATTTTTGTAAAGAGTTGTTCATTCTCGAGAAATGGAATCGAAGTTAGGTTGTGGAGGGGAACACGAATTTGGTTCTATTCGCGGATCAAGCCCTTACACTGCACCCGAACGTGATTGAAACCTTCGAGTACCACATCACTCTTGAGCGCAAATTGTTATTGTGTATGGGGGCGGAAGGAGATGTGAATGTAGGAATAGATGAGGACGAGGGAGATGAAGTCGGAGGTGAAAGAACGGGGACAAGGGAAGAAATGGGTGTGGAGATAGAAGAAGAGATGGGAGGAGTTGATGAGGTAGGAGCGGATGGAGGGTGAGGAGGTGATGAGGGAGGAGGTAAGGAGGTGATGAGGTAGGAGCAGAGGGAGGAGGAAAGGAGGTGGAGGAGTGGGTGAAGGGCAGGAAGAGGATGTGAGGTCAGATGTGTAGCTAGGAGTGAACCGAAGTGATGTTTCCCAGATAGTCTTAGGTGTAAACCGTGCTTGGTAAAGTCCTTGGCAATCAGGCGTGATTGCAAATAAAAAATCTGGTTTTTTGTATTTGCCAGGTGGTTTTAGGGAGAAGTTTGCGAAGTTAATTTCGTGGTTTATTTGTGGAACGTTGAAACCTGGAGGCAGACTGGAGAGTACTATGTTTGTGTGCTGAGAAGCCGTTTTTAGTTTTTGTACATGACCAGAAGAGTTGAAATGATCTCCCTAGTTAATATCATTTCACCCACCTATGATGATTTCTGTGTCCTGCTCTGTAAGTGTCTTAGTGAGGTATCCAGTTCTCGAATAATTTCTAGCAAACGAACGTTTGACTTGAAGATACCGGAGACTGAGAAATGGTTGAGGAGCAGTCCACGCAAAAAGGAGAATATGTGACGACCGTGCGAATCAGGTAATATGAGTACGTTTGATTTATGCGTGGAAGTGTTGGCTTCATCTCTTGGTGGCACTACTTTACGTGGTTTTGGACGGCTGTGCTTACCAGTGTGGTTTGTGAACAGGTTTAGGTACTGGACGGGAAGGGATGAAACGAGTAGGAGGATTAGGTAAGTGAGGAAACTGGAACATGTCATCTAACACACTAATCCTGTTCTGAGTGAGGGGTTGTGTAGTTCATGTGTCTTTGGTGTAACGTGGTGATAGTATTTGGAAGGACGGCGAGAATTTCTTACTATGAATGGGGACAGAGTGCGACGTTGTCGATGTCTGCTGCGCGATATGCCTTGCTTAGCTCTGCCCGTTTCACACGGAATGCCGTGACACCCAGACAAAGGCTGTTATATCCGATGGAAAAGCTAACTTCACACAACCTCCTCGCGACCAAAATTTAGATATCAAGTCCTCTGTCCGTCACATTTTTCATATCAATAACTGTCCGTTCTACGAATGGGCTGATGTTGTAGCATTCGAACGTGTACTCGCTTAGATTTCGCCTACACGGTAAAACGCCCACATGTCTACAGCGAGAGTAAGGGTCTACAACTCACGTGGTCTTTAGTCCCATCCCTCATTACTTTTCTTTCGTCGCGAGAATTGGAAGGTCTCCCATTCATAACCTGTTTCTTTATCGGGTTCTGGTTACATATCTCGATCGCATAGGGTTCTTCAAATAAGCCTTCCCAATTCATTATCGAGAACCAAAATTATATTAGATGGCATGAGTGAATTACAATGAAATGAGAATTAATATCTCGTATCTGTCTATTTCTCGAAGAACACTCAGTTTCTGGCTACTTGCCGACTGATCCTTGTGATCCCGAAATCATCCGTGCTCGTTCTCCCAGGGGTGTGACGATTTACATAATATATTCACTTAACATAAATACCTCAGTGTTAACTTTGGAACATTACACTTCACAAAATTAAATAAGTTCAGTGAATTAACTACGAGCTTTATACGATAAAATAGTTCTATGATACATAAATCAATACAATTCAGTGTTGGTTGTTATGCATTTGTTAAAATATTAGAAATAAGGTTGTTATAAAATTATACAACTAATTATATTATTGAATATTACAATTTAAATATGAAGAACAACGGGATAACGAAAGAAAATTAATTAAATATTTCATCTATTATTTTATGCACGAATACATTTCGAGAATGCGCCAGTTATTCTGTAGTATTTTTGCGGAGGAAACTTTGATGATTGTGTTATCTATATTTACCCATTGAAATTGTTTTTGTAAATAATTTTTTTTACAAATAATTTATCAAAATATTCACGTATTATTAATTTATTGTCCTCCACGTGGTCATACGCAGTTTATTTTTTGACAATAAATTTATGATTATTATGAATAACATTACGATTTACGTCAGGAAAGGTGAGTTTTCAAATTTCATTAAATATATCTAAAGATTTGCATTTCCTGTAATTAAACGATGGACTATTCCATTCTTTTGTGATCTTCACTGTAAACATATGTTATGGTGTGTATATCTATGCTCGAGAGTGTCGAGTTTTTTTCACGTTGTACATGTTAAAAAGTTGGAAGTGTAATTGATGTTTGTGTCAGTCACTTTTGAAACTTTAATTTCAGAAGGTTGTATTATACTTAATGGGAGTTTGCCTCTCCGTATTCTCTGGGTTGCGAATGCGGAAAAAATGAGTAAAGGGGATTGATGGATGGCAGAAAGATGCTAGTATCCATAGAAAACCCGCTTCAGATCCACTACCTCCGTTCAGTGGCGGATCTAGACCGTAATCAAGGGGGGGACCATTTTGGTTTAAAAATTTTGGTTTTACAGCACAGATTTTATAAATATTATCTAAAAATAAAATGCATCAAATAAATAATTAACAATTAACAATCTGATATTATTAATAACAATATCAATGATTTATTAAAGTTATTAATATATTATTATTTATTTTACTAATCGAGTATTATTAATTCCATTAATCTGGTATTATTAATAGCAATAAAACATTATTTATAACAGTAATAACTAATAACAATTATTAATCTGGTAACACTTTTAAAGATATGCCAGTTTTAACTTCAATTTTGTGTGTGAAGACTTCACGTCCAATGGTGGGGGGACTATAACCCCATTAGCACCCCCCCCCCACTAGATCCGCCACTGCCACGGTCTCGTCAAATTCGACGTGCAGCGACCGGTGTTTGAACCGGGATCCCCAGACCTGGTAGACGAGCGCACAAACTTTCACCACAAATTAACCTCGTATTCGTTGATATAAGAGAAAAGTTGTAAAAAAATTGAAAAAGAATACAAAACGTTTATTGCAATAAAATTAACTGTAACCCTAATACTTTTGTCATTCTTACATGAACATTAATACTGATTTCATTAAGTGAATAACGATCGTATATTTTTATTATCGTATTGAATTTCGAAGTGAAATTATTATCGTAGTGAAATTAACATAAATTGATATATTGTCGATTTTTCTTTTGCTTCATTGAGGGTGCGTAAGCTGTCAATGTTCATAATCATTTCTTTGGAACGCGTCCATATGTTCTGAGAGAATGATTCCTTCGAAGTGTGCTTGGGTCACTGAAAGTCCTTGTTGCGAGTGCACGATGCAATATGGGCCTGCACTTCACTGTGTTGCGACTGTACCTTCACGCTGACTGTAGAACCGCTAGCTCGTGTGTGAAATGTGATCCGTTCATTATCTTTATTGATGATGGAAGATCGTAATTCCGACGCAAGCTGAGAGCGTAATTGACTTATGAAAGTCTCTCTCCGTGTGAATTTGCGTGGTGTGTTATTGGTCTCGAGTTTGAAGTCTGCGTTNAAAAAAAAAAAAAAAAAAAATCATTTAGACGAGATGTATTATAATTGATAGAAGTTGTTGTAACAATTAAATCCAATAAGTTCATACTTCTTGTGTCTGTAAAACGAAATAATTAGGAAAGAATACAGTAACGGATACAATTGACCGTACTCTGAATGGTCTATTACAGTGATGGGCAAACTACGGCCCGCGGGTCATATGCGACCCCCTAAAATGTTCTATCCGGCTCGCGCGGTATTATTCCTAATTTGACGAATAAAAAAGAATACAGACTATAAGAAAAATAAATATTTTTTTCTTTTTTCTTCTCTTTTGTTTTATATCAGTAACGACATACACATTTATTGACTTATCCTAGATATTGGGATGTTATGTTAAGAGTGAGAGGCATTGGCTGCTGGCAACTTTGTAGCGAAGAGTAAAACTGGCAACGGAGCCTCCTCGCAGTAGCTACCCCCTCCACCACGACTAGATGGTTTACTAGCTTTACTCTGCATATTGTGAAAATTTTTAGCGCTAAGATGTTATCTAAGAAACGTAAAGTTGATTCTGAGTGCCGTGTTTTCAAAGATGAATGGACTCGAAAGTACTTTTTCACTGTTTTTAGGGATAAACCACTATGTCTCATCTGCAACAAAACTAGCAGTCTTCAAAGAATACAACATTTTACGACACTTCAACTCTGAACACAACGATGTCAAGATTAGAGCTTTGACCGTAGAAGAAAGAAAAAAGCAGAGGATTACGCAAAAAGCTATCAGGCAGCAAAGTATTTTTAAGAAAGGAAATAGTTCTCAGCAAGCAGATACACATGCAAGTTATGTTCTAGCATACAATATTGCGGAAAGTAACAAAGCTCTCTCTGATGGAGAGTTTGTTAAACACTGCATGCTCCAAGTTTGCGATATTTTATATCCTGACAAAAGAAAATATTTTGAAACAATAAGCTTATCTCGGAAAACAGTGACTTCCAGAATTGAAGCAATAGATAAAAACATATCACAGATGGAATCAAAGATTGTCCAATTTAAATTCTGCTACTATGGATGAAAGGCCTGATATAAATGATTCTGCACAGTTGCTATAATTTTTGAGGTGTTGACGAAAACTTCTGTATTACAGATGAACTAGTATTCATGAGGTCGTTGAAGGGAACTACAAGAGGGTCAGATATTTTTTGATGAATTTATGGAAGGAATTTCAACTTTGAAAGTACCTGTAAATTGCATATATAGTATAACAACAGATGGAGCGAAAGATATGACAGGGAAAAAATCTGGATTTGTTGGTGTTTTAATGAAAAATATCCGGATAACAATGTTATATTTCTACATTGCATCATACATCAAGACGCCCCGTGTAAATCTGCTTTGGATATTTGGATATGGCTTGACGTTATTGTGAAGCTGGTTAATGCTATTCGATCTCGAGGGTTTGCTCACAGACAATTTCGGGAGTTTCTAGAATCCATGCAATCTCATATATTGTACTACTCGAAAGTAAGGTGGCTTAGCGCAGGACGCGTCTTCGAGCGAGTTTGGCAGCTGAAAGACGAAATAGTGACATTCTTCCTTGAGAAACAGAGGACTTTAGAGTATAAAATCCTGGAAGATACTGCATGGTTTTTGGACTTTACATTTTTTACAGATCTTCTCTGACACGTGAACAAGTTGAATGTCAAGATTCAAGGCAAAAATCAATTAATTGATGATATCGGGGGCCATCTCAAAGGTTTTCAACTACAACTTGTTCTATACGCGAATCAGCTTTCTAAGAATGTCTCACTTCCCGAGGTTGAATTCAATAGCCCCGGTGATGAAGGAAAAGCTTAAGAGTTACGAAGACTCCATGGTGAATTTGAACGAAGGTTTGAAGACTTCAGTGTCACGGAAAAAGACTTTGAAATTTTCAGTATGCCTTTTAACGTGAACTGTGAAACAGTGAAATCGGACTTGCAACTTGAATTGATTGAATTACAATGTAACACTCAACTCAAACAGTTGTTTCTTAATGTTCCAAATTTAGAGTTCTACAAGTCCTTGTCAAAATCCATTTTCCCGAATCTGATATCACATGCCCCGAAAGTTACTGCTATGTTTACTTCATCATATATATTTGAACTGGTGTTTCCTACAATGGAACTTCGGAAGAGTTGCCTTAGAAACAGACTGACAGATGAGCATTTAACTTCTCTTCTCAGAATAAGTGTATCCCACTTCGATCCAAATTATGAGAAACTGTTAAAAATGCAGTCACAGTCTCATTTATCACATTCTCCTTCATAATCTTTCAGTCATTAGTAGGACTTAGTATCACAAAAAATACAAGAATTTTGTAAAATGTGTCATTTTTATTTTTTAATAAATTAATAAAATATTTTAAATAAATTTTATTTTTTAATAAATTTAATAATAATAATTTTATATATTGGCTCCCCTAAAGTTTTTTTCCTTTCCTTTGACCCCCTCTTTAAAAAGTTTGCCCACCACTGGTCTATTACATTCTAAACATCTTGTGAATGAAATAATATTTAATCTAGATCTGGTTATTGCTCACAGCTTGTAGACTATTTCAAATAATAATAGCAATAATTATAGTAATAATAATACGCTGTATGATATAATTTATTTATGTTCTTACGAATTAATGTTTATTGTGGGAATACGTATATTACTGGGATGTACCTAAATCTCATCTACAGCCCTTGCAGAAGGGATAACTACTAGTGCAACTGTCTTCGTGCGCGATACTATGTCAAGACAACCCAACTGTACCCGGGTGAATGTTTCCTTTCATGAACATTAACATATGAATCTTTTTTCGGAGAAGAATGAACATTTATCCCGCAACGTATCGTTTCCATTGGAAGTCGTCAAACGGTATTATTATGTTTCCTTTTACGTAATATGTGAAGTTACGTTGTAAAAACAACAACAAAATCACTGAACACACATGCATCGTGATCGTCAACTAAATAATAGTCATTCGTTTTTATATTAGGGTTTGCTTACTCAGCTGATTTTGAATTAAAGGTCAGTACATGACTGGAAGGGTGGGAGCAAAAGTGGAGATAAGGAAGAAACCGCTATACGATTGGTTCTTATAACGTTTTGTATTATGTTCGCGAATTGGAATCCCTGAATTCTGAAAGTGATCTGAATCTGAGAAGTCCATGACGTGTCGTTGGACGCTTCTTGGGTCGCCCGATGTTCCTTTGTGTGCTCTTGTTGCAGTTCTGACTTCGCATTGCTTGGCAATCTTCGACCGTACTGACGCACTGAGCCTTACTGAATCTAGTCATTTATCGAGGCAAAAGCGAATGATTTCCAAGCATTTANATTAAAGGTTCTAGTTTCTATTTCACGGGAAAGGACAGGTACCCCGAATAGTCCTGTACAATAACAGATCGTCTGTTCCGACGATGCGAGATAAGACAAATTTCTGACCAGACGCACCCGTCATCTTAACGAGACTGAAATAGAATATGAAAATAATAAAAAAACGGGATTTCACTTGCAACTTCCGAGTCCCTACTTGAGGAAGGAAGTTTACATCGTCTTTGGCCAAGTGAAAATTGCGACGGATCGGAACTCGAACCCAGGACCTGCTTTGGTCGCACGTGTGCTACTGCTGCACCACCCGCCTCGACTCCCGAAGCCATTTACAACTTCCGCCTGGCCTGTTCCGGTGAACCTGCGTCACACCCCAGAGCAGTAGGTCCTGGGTTCGAGTCTCGGTCCGTCACACTTTTCACTGCGATAACGATGGGGATGATTTAAGTTTACTGAAGATAAATGTATTGGAAGTTTATGAAACCGTCAATGATTTTAGAAATTTACATACAAGTTTAAAAGTTTAACTAAATGTTAACTTCGTACATTAACGATTAACATATGAACGCTTTTCCGCCCAGCTATGCTGACCGGGATAGAGTGTCTTCTGATCCTTTGAAGCATGTGACCAAATTCTTAATCTTCGCTAAATTAATGTATCTTTTTCAACAAGAGCGAGATCTAATTTGAAAGTTGATGAGCGATTTCTGAGCGTTGGAGGAGATTTAGCAGTTCTTTCCGTAGAGCAAAAGCAAGTTTAGCATATTAATGGAAATTCCCTCATTTCGTCTTTTTTGTTTCGTTTATTAGATGTATATCATCTAATAATGTTTTATCGTTATTTTTTAAATATAACTCTTTTTGTCTAGATATTTCTATTAATCCAGTGGAGATTACATTCCATTACCTGGCGGTTTGTGATGAGTTTCAAAGATCACAATTCAGAAACTGATGTATTGCGTCATTGAATATGGTTTCTTTAGTTTAAAACGTGTCAGAACATGCTTCATGAAGGTTTCTTTAACATGATTACGAGAACCATTACTTCAAGCTGCGACAATTATTATCTTTTGTGTAGAAGGTCATAAATCCAATTTATTAAAATACTAATAGAATACGTCCAAGAAAAGTCGCTTCTACTTCATTAAAACAGAAAAATGTGAATTACTGTTTGCGTTGAAGTACCAATATCTTTCGTATATGAACTGGAAAATAATAGACATTGCATTAATAAATGCAGTACATCATCCTGGCTACATTTCATAAAAGGTAATACATATAAATTTTTGAAGATTTTGGAGACTTTCCTAGAAAATCAGAAATGCAATAACTGTCAAGATGAGGTTTTGGAATGAAAAAAAAATGGAAAATTTTACTGAGAGAATGACTCTCATGATTATTCATATGTATGGACTAGTAATATTCAACGTTGATGTACTATTGTATATTGTTTTTACCTCATTCTCATCCTTTCCGTTTTTCCGGCTCTCGTTCTCCCTGTTCATTTTTCTTTCCCATAGGTTTATCGTTTTCTTTTATTCTTATTTCGTTTTTCCAATTTTGATGACTCTCAACAGTTATTGTACAGTTGGTCGTAATTTGGTCTCCACTTGGGGAAAGATTCTTGCAGGCTTCTAGTGTTTATTACTATCGTGATTAGTCTGTCATGAACTACGTGTTTAGGAATCGGGTAGAAATAGAAAATTAAATGAAAAAAAAAATTAGTCTGTTATGAACCAACAAAAATTAAATAAAACGGGAGAAAAAGTCGAGTTCGCATAAGTCTGGTTAAAGTTACCAAGTTCCTGTTTGCAGCGACTCCACCCCAATTGCTGGTTGGAGGAGAAAAGAGTCCTACACAGGGAGAGAAGCGACAGCTCCTTCAAAATACCGTGTCTCAGTGAATTCTCGAAGGTCATCTAAACGTGCAACCTTCATACTCGAAAAGCTCAAACAAACTCTCCCCCTGACCGTAGCATTTCCTTTACTTTTGTTACTAAAGTGAAAGTTAAATATTTTTTATGACGATTCAGTGATTCGAATTCCAATCGTTAACAGTATTTTGGCATCAAACATCGTCGTATAAGAACTACGTGATGTGTGAGTACTCATCAACTATATCTCTCTCGCTGAGTTGACAATGAAACAAGCATCTGATGTGCGTCTGATTCGGCTCGACTGTTCCCACCAAATTGGTGTTGGTGAGGGGGGGGGGTGCTGCACAGGATAACTCCCGGCTGCCTTCCCAGTAATTCTTATTGAATGCTGCTACCAAGGAGGCCAGAAACCCCACTAAATGGTTTGTAAGATTCACTTAACTTTCGGGACCGATTAACTGAACTCGATTCTCCGTGTGGAGAGGGCTCTCCGTTTTGTTTGGCTTGCCAGTTGTCGAGTTGATAACTTAAACACATTTTATTTTAAATTATGGTTTGTTGTGACAATTCTTTGCAAGTTGTATTCTAACCCTCGACTTTTATGTCAAGTAAAACCTGAAATTATCATAATTTGCTTTCGCGGTGTGGTTTAAAATACGTACTTTATGCAAACGGTGTTCGTGAATGTTCTCTTCTCGTGAACGTGGGCTACACTATTTATGTAGTACGTGGTGTTTGGCGACACCAGGAAATTCGTGGTAATTTTGTACGCTCGCAATTTATTGTGCATTAAGTGGCGTTGTTTCGTGCCACCCTCTTCGCTTGCCTCCTGCCTGATAAGCGGTGGCTCGACGCGCGCCAGTCTCATATTCGGGAGAGTGACGAGTGTGCTTTTTTACATTATATTCTTTTTTGTCACGTCCCCGTCTTCCGACATTCCGCGACATTTCCTGTTTCCATCCTCATTCTGTTTATCCTTCTTGATGCTGTTTGTCCTCTATCATGGATACGTGGGCATACTTATCATACTAGCCTTTCAGACCTTTTATTTCCTTTATTTCGTCAATGTATCTTGTAAATTCTCCATATTGCTTCTCCGTCGCTATCATTTCTGGTTCCATCTCAGTTATTCCGACAGCATCCTTAAGGTATTTTCCTCGTTGTGGTCCATAATCCCAAAAGACATAATCTCTCGTCTCTTTTCCTTGTCCACAATCACACTGTTCGTCACCCACCAATTTGAATCAGTGCAAATACACGTTATAATCACTATGTTCCGTCAACATTTCCACGACACCTGGATTCAGGCTGAACCATTTTCTTCTCTTCTCTGTGAAAGTCACGTCATGCATAAACACACATAGTTGTCTTCCTTTTGGTGATCTATTCCATTCTATTTGCCATGCTTGTATTAATATCCGTGTTATCTGCCTTTCGACACATTTCACTACCTTCCCATCCAACACTATATGTTCTTTTTGTCGCATAACTCCTCTCAATACACGTTTCTGAATCCATTTCTCTACTGGTAACACTCCAACTAGTGCGTTCAGCGCATCTGTAGATAACGTGCCACTCTCAACCTCACTAGACACATACGCTGTATCTGCTCAAGTTTTTGCCTCTGATGTGCGTTCCGTAATTCTTTTTGCCATATTTCACATCTATAAGTAAACATCGGCACCATTGCTCCTTTATATAACGTTAATAATCCCTTTCTTGGTACATTAAATTTGTTTAACCCCACCCTTAACAAAGCATAGAATGTTTTATTTACTTTATATTGTATATATTCAATATGTTTTTTGAAATTCAAATCTTTATCCAATTTTATTCCCAAATAAATGTGGCCCTGGACTACCCGTAGATTATTTCCCTTCAGCGTTAATGTCGGTTCTCTCTCGATCGTATTCAATTTTCCAAATACCATTGCACAGGTTTTTTCTGTCTCTATTTCTAGTTCATGTAGCACACACCATTGATTACACACCTCCATCACTCCATTCCTATATTCTTCTAATACTCGTCTCCCTGCTCCCTGTACGAATACTTCCACATCATCCGCATATGCTAATACATTGTATCCTGCTTCTCGTACTGTTCTTTCATACCATCAATAATAAGGTTCCAAAATATTGGTCCGTGAGACCCCTGCGGGCAGCAATCCAATTGCCAAATTATTCTTTCATCCCCAATCTGTAAGTAAGACGTCCTGTTTTCAAAATAATTTGCCAAAATTTTGTAAACATAACCATTTATATTATTGTTCTTTAATATCTTTAACACTCCTTTCCATGTTACATTATTAAATGCCCCTTTGATATCCAGAAACAAACAATGCCATTCCTAGCTTGTCTGTTCTCCCTTGTCTGTCTACCCACAATAATAATTATTTTATTGTATCAATTGTGGATCGTTTTTTCCTGAACCCAGACTGATGCTCATCCAATATTCCTGTCTCCTCTATCCATCTGGTTACTTTTTGCATAAGTATCTTTTCCAGCAGCTTCCCGAAACATGGCAAGAGGCTTATTAGTCTGTACGAGTGTGCTGTGTGCGCCAGCAAGAACTCTCCTCTACAATGCCCATAGTGGCTGCAGCATCCTGCTCCACCACCTGCTAGAGGTACTGCGCTCAGCCGACCGCCACACCCACCGCTTTGTAGATGCGTCTGACACAGTTGCTGTACTCCTTCGCAGAGGTCCTCTATTCAAATGTTTCATTTTAAGTAGCTGTTTTTCAGGATTCTCCTGGGGAAATGGCACAGAGCAAAAATATTTGTAAATATAAGTAAAATTCTTACGTTTAGGCATATACATAAAATTCTTACGTTTAGGCATATATATTTTAGGCTTAAAGGTAATGAGAAAAAGAAAGAAAAAACACAAAAATCACTCACAAATTTGACAAAACAGTTTCGGCATCCAGCCTTCCTCAGCCACGTAGACAATGATCCGAGTCTTCTCTCTTTGGATTATGTTGACCGACCGTTAGATGAAAGAAAAAAAAGTAGGAGGGAAATTTGGAATTGAATTTTGAGGAATGTACTGTTGTATATTTAAACCGGGATGGGTAGAGGCTCCTAGGAACCAGATAATACGTAATTCACGTGTTTTTACATCTATGGATTGGGAATGTTTGGGGAGAGTTTCCATATCCTTAACTTTGAAACGTTCTTTAATTTATTTTTGTTATGGGATTAGCTTGGGAGGGGACAGACGAAGAAATAGATTTATTACAAGAAACTCTGTGATTATTCATTCTGATGCTGAGAGGAGTAGTTGTTTCTCCTACATAAAAACTTTTACAGTTAGTGCAACGTAGAAGGTCAATGCAATTTCTAGAGATGCATTCACTGGGTTGTGTGTGTATTGTGTGACAGGGCTAGTAAAGGACGTAAAAGGATCAATGATCAATGCATTTACCTTCGAGGCCAACGTTTCGACAGCCAACACTATCTTCCTCGGGGTTTATTAGATCATCAATAACATTCCTTCGTTAAACTTATTATATTGTTGTATTTGTAAATGGGAAATGTAGCGTGCATGGAGCGATGGGACGCATGAGTTGGATGGTAGGCCATTGTTAGTAGGTAAACCGATTAGCTGGGTTTACCACGTGGAGGGGTTAGTAGAAGTAGTTAGTAATATTTACAGTTATTGATACCAAGAGGAACTGGATAGAGGAAGTAAGGTTTGCTTTTCAGTAGTCACAGCTATATGAACTGGGACATTAACGTGAAAAGCTACAAATTTTCTGACCCCATTGGGAATCGAACCCGGGATGACTTGATGAGCGACAACACTACCACGTGAGCCACTGGTGGGGCTTTAATTAAACTACTTAATTTCCATCACCATACATAACACAACTTCCATTTTCACTCATCATCAACAAAAGGGGCTGCCTGGTTAATAAAAAAACGTCTTATTTTGTTTAAACGCAAGAATTTATTTTGACCTTTAATCATAATGGCAAATAACATCTCAATCATTAAAAAATATTTGAGTTACTAACGAAAACAAAAATAAACATATCGACCAGACTGCTGTGGAATGCAATTCCAAACAATATATGAAACCATGAATAATATTTCGGCTTTCCAATTGTTCGGAAAGGAGTCCGACATTTTGATCATCATGGCGCGGAGGATGTCTCCCCACGGAAGGCACATTGATGGTCAAAACGTCGGACTCTTTTCCGAAAACATGGCGCTATCTGGACAATCGAGATAATTCTGACCTTACGCAAGTATCCTCCCTGTTTCAAGATCGTCTTCTTCGAACAGTGTCATGATAGTGGATAGAGACATTTTATCAGGTTGCGCCTGCTACAGGCTACAGAAATGAATGATACATTTTTGATTTTCTTTCGGTCGTACACATTTATTATTTAATTTTATGGAAATGTTCATGTCCAAAAAAGATGCAGTTCATTTATTATTTATCCTCAGTATAACAAGAAACACGAAATATTGATGTGTGTGGGTCTTTCAGTGATGCGATCAAAGACAAAAATGTAAATATAATTCAAATTATTAGTTTCGATACAACCCGTGAATATATTTCTGTGAAATTTCTCTTCCTTGAGGACCGTTTCCTTCAACTCCCGGTTATCGTCGCCTTCTTCCATCGCTTTGCTCGAGTCATCAACGCTGACATGCATCGATATGACTTGTGTCCTCCGTCTCCTCCTCTACATGCTCTCTTCATATTCTTTTTCCCGCGTCTTTCGCCGTCGCTTTGTGGAGGCTGCANTGCTCTCTTCATATTCTTTTTCCCGCGTCTTTCGCCGTCGCTTTGTGGAGGCTGCAACTGGCGCCATGTGGGCCTTTTTCTAGGTGGCGACCTCCACGCTGTGTTTTTCTGTATTCGTGATGGCCAGCTCAATCCACGGGATATTGCGAGTGTATCTGCTCCCTTACTACTTGTACTCAAAGTAATCCTACTTTACCTCGAGAAATTCGACTTAAGAAAAAAATCGTGAACGGAAACGCACTGTGTTTATTAGTTTATTGTATATTAGTCACAGTTAGTGTCCCTACTTTATTGTCCTCAAGTTTATAACAGCTTTCTTGACAATAAATTATTTGTATATTTATTTATTTGCCTGACTGGCTTGATGTTGGTATAGAACCTGTACTCAGTGTAGCCAACGCTTTTACTTCGCCATCGTCCATAAGAATACTGATAAGGGTACCTCGCGTTCTGTTGGCAAGACATTCGTACTTGAATCCAAAAGTTACAAAGTACAACAATCAATTCACTTGCTGTAGTGGCGCTGTTGTGTACTTCCTGCACCGAGCGTGTGGAAGGAATATTACCTTGTACCTTTGTTTGTTGTGTTATTAACTTGTATTTCTTTACAGCAAATAGTCGCTTTGTGACTACTATAAATATTTATTTGAACATTACTTAAATTCTTTGTGACCACGCTTTTCCTGAAATTTTGTAGCAAGATGTAGCTGCGCGCTTTAACCTCATATTATCAGTTGATGAGAATGACATTGTGGACAGCTGCCTGCGCGCGAGTGAGTTTCAAGGATTTGTTTCGTGGAGGTTGGCAATTTTGTTTAAGGCGGCCATATTGAATAATTTTAGGCAAAGTATCGTGATTTTGAGTATATGCGACAGACCGACCCACTTCCTTCACCTCGTATCCGTGTGCCCGTTCTCTCTTCACTGAGCCGTGTTTGGTTTGTTAAGTCTCAACGTTTTGGTTAAACATCATTCCAGACATTGTATTGTAACACGAATGTAACGTGCCATATATGAACAATGTAACTGACGTACTCGTAAAGCTGTGGCGTGTGATGAGCCACCGCTGTCGCAGTCGACGGACAGTGAAGTATTTCGACGCAAAATCTGGCCAAAACGGTTTTACCCCGCAAATTTGGTCAATTAAGAGAAACAATTTTTGCGTTTATAAACAAATGTTATGAAAAGTTTGTTATTTATGTTATCAAAAATTGTATACAACTTTTTCTAGTTTTTAGCACAATCTTGAGTTATTTTTACATTGAGATTATAAAGTGACCCATGTCATGTGATTTATTTGGGTANTCTAGTTTTTAGCACAATCTTGAGTTATTTTTACATTGAGATTATAAAGTGACCCATGTCATGTGATTTATTTGGGTAATACGCTTTAAATAAATATTTATTCACAGCTTTTAATTCATCTCCATTTCATTAATAAATTAATATTTGTGTTTTGATAATAATATAAAATTCGACCCTATCAAAGTAAGAAAATGGTTAAAAGATAAAGAACCTCAATGTAAAAAACCACAAAATAGTGCTAAAAATAAGCTTTCTACAATTTTTCTTAACAAAAATAATGGACGTAACTTTTGTTCTTTTATGTAAAAATAATTGTGTTAAGTGGCCAAATCTGCGGGGTAGAATACTTTTGGCCAGGTTTCGTCTCGAAATACTCCACTGTGCATCGACGGCGACAGTGGGGACTCGTCACGCCTATAGATGCCGCAGCTTAAATCTTGTGTTTCCCAACACCTATTGTAAATGGGCAAGTATAGAAGATGTACAGAATGTGCGTCATGAATGTGTGATAACTGATGTAGAGCGAGCAGAATGGTATGCAAAACTTATGCGGCGCGGTGTTTACAGAACGCATTGGGAAGAATACATCAAGCACAAGGAGGTCTATGAAGAATTCCAAGGATATGTGCGTCAAATTCTGACAATACGATGAGCGTGTAAATAACTGGGCTGACATTGTAAAAATAAATACGTTGTAATTGTCCCGCAAGTGATGGCTGGTGTTCTCACGAGGCGTGTGTCATCAGGGTGGGAGGCTCCGTCGTCGTATCTAGCTTTCCGAAGTCGTCATTCGGGAGGAGTGTCGTCTGGCACGGGAAATGGCGTCGGGGGGCGGGCGAGTCGCAGCGTCTGATCCTCCCTGCGTCGCCGTTGATAACGATGATGAAGCGAGCTCCTCGTCCTCTATCAGCGTTTCAGTTTCTGATGTTCGCTCGTCGACATGGAAGAGGATCAAGTGACGGAGATAACGAACGGTCTTCCACAGAATGGCTTTTCATCCTTAACATTGGAATTAGTTTCTCATGAGCTTCTCCTCAAGTCAATCATCAACTGATATGTTCCATTCCCAGTGAATGATAAAAAAAAGTTCGATCACTCTTCATCTTGCTTTTTTTTCTTTTTTTGAATCGTGCTTTTCGATATGATGCCTTCAGTTCCCCACGAGTGCACGACGTTCGTTTGTGCCAGAAGTTTGCAGCAGCTGCTACAAAACTGCTGTTCTCTGAGTGTCGTGGTCTTTGAACTCGTATCTCTTTGAAACAGAAGAATTATCCTGAGTTATTTATTCATTTGGTACGAAGAAATTGTATTGATTCAATTAATTATTATTAAGGAACACGCGTTCGTGTGTTTCAAATTATTTTATTAGACAATATAATGTACAAACTATAGAATAATACTGGAGTCGTTCAAAAAGTAATGCACACCATTTTATTACTCCGTAAGTATGGCACCTACAGTTCTGCGACTCGGACAGCGTATTGCTACAATATTCAGCTCCACCGCCTATTTTTTCCAGCATTATCCGCTTGTTTATGTGTCTTTACGTCAACAGTTTGGTAGAGCTTGCATTCCCACTTGGGACCATCCCGAATCCAGGTCAGAACCACTATTTCACAGCGCTCACAACAGCGTCCGCGAACTCAAAGTGGATCCCAGGAAGTGCACTCTTTAATGAACCAAAGATGTGAGAGTCCGATGGCGCTAAGTCCAGACTAAAAGGTGAAACCCAGTTTGGCGATCACATCACGAGGCCGCCGTCGTGGGGTCGTGCGTTGTCGTTCTAAAGCAACATGTCACACAAGTTCTTTTCTGACCGCACACGTTGGAATCACTTTTTCAGTCTTACAGCGTGGCATAGGCATCGGTATTAATGGTGCCATAATGTCCGTCAAAATGAAACCAAAATGAAAACACGGTAATAATTGTCTTACCCGCTAATGGATCCAATTTGACCCCACCCCCCTGTTTTTAGAAGGAGGTAGGGTGCCACTTCATGGTCTGTCAATTCGATTCGGGCTCAAAATTGATGAATCCATGTTTCATCGGCGGTGACGATACAGGACAAAAGATCCTAGCTCGCTGCTTGTAGCGTGCGTCGCTGACAGCTACCGTTTTCCACACTCGCTGTCTTGCTGCTATTTGGCGGAGGACCCTGCAACTTAACGCAACGGAGGCTAAGGGAGCAAACCGGAACTGCCATGTAGCATTATTCGTGTCGGAATAATAAATTGTGGTGCATCAATTTTTGAACGACCTTAATGAAAAATGTAATACCAGAAAGAGCTAGTAAATGTTGGTTATTTGATATAATTGTGCAAAATATCGTAAATATGTTATATTTTTAAATTAGGTTTCATTGATTGCGAAAAAGTATGTTAATTGAAATATATTTCTAAATTTAAAGTAAACAATAACTTGAAAATGGTACTGTAAGTTCTAGTGCTACGCTCTGCTAGTGTAAATGTAAAACACTGTATGCGTATGTTTATTTTTGAGATGTGTCATGACTCTTAAATTCAAGAACTTCGTGAGACGGGAGAGCGGCAGTGTGAAGTGGAAATAGGGGATGCGACTATCATCCCCTATTTCCGTGATCCCNACGTCGTCTGGGGCTCGAGAGAGAGAGAGAGAGAGAGCGATCAGAATCGCCTGCGATGGGTCGGAGAGAGCTTTACGTACATGTCCGTGTTTGAACTCCGAAAGGAAAATTGCGACGTACTATGTCTGTGCCCAGTTTACAAAAAAATAAAAAATAAATGTATAAGTCTTTTATCTTCATCTTTTCGATTGGGTAACCGCGGCTTTACTAGTGCTAAATATGTGATTTTTGTTCAAATAGTTTTTTCTCAAAACCCCGTTAATACCATGAGAAAATATTATTCATGGGTATTGGAAGAAAAGACTTACAGACTTGCAGAAATCTAAAAAGCGTCCGATTTTGACTGCGCAATGTATGTTTTAGAGAACAATAATTTGAAAACTGTTTTTCATTGAGAGCTAAATGGGTGTCGTTATCTTCAGCGTTAAATAGGATTTTCTTTAATATCTATTATTAGAAGCACTAAAAATTCATTAATTTTTGGAGCAATCCAAAAAACATTTTTTTGAATACTCAAAATTCGTCCCCTCGATGTGTCAAGGTCTAAAATTGAATTTTTTTTGGTTGATGATATTTGGAATGGCGCCCAGGGAACGGAGTGATACACCATTGGTATATTGAACAATATTTACCATTATGAGCGCGTGAACTGCTAAAATTTTACTTGAGTTTTTACATTACTTCATGCGAATTTCTATCACAAGTATTCTATATTAAGTTGATTGCAATCGTTATCAAATGTGTGGCAGATTTCAATCTTGTACACTAAAAAAGTGTAAATTCAACTTCTAATTTTACAATAAATAACAATAAGTTTATTAAGATAGTATCTTAAAACGAAATAATTAAACTGTCTTCGTAAGATTTCCAGATAATGTTAGCGCGCATACCCAGTATTACTTTTTTGAAGGTAGAAAAGTGTGAACTTACTAACGTGTAAATTAACGTTATAATGTGTACATAAATGTGGGTAATATTTTTATTGATGAAATGTTGGTACATATATTTACTCTGTCTAGCGGAACTGCACTTACTATTCAATTTCAAATGTAAAAATTACTTTTGTGATAATACATTGTTGGCAATTGGTTAAGTATGACGGGAGGAAAAAGAGATAACTAACAAGTTACCATTGAGAAGTGATTGTTTAAATTAGGCATGAATTGTTCGTGTTACGATTTCAGTAAGAGATAAGTGATCCAGTTCCTTAATGAATACATCGTCAGAAGCGTCTTGCCGGACTGTCGGAGTTCAGGGGGAATTCCCGAGGCGCATGCTTTGCGGGCCTGCATCCACCCGTCCCCTCCAGGCGCTGCGTTTCCAAAGGGCTTCCCCGCCGCGGTACCTCTTCCACCTTCCTGTTGAAGGGATATTGGCGCGTGACTCTTTGTTTCCGTGATGAGTGATGTCGACTGTTCGTCCACGCAGGGGATGACGGGTCGAGACGTTGGCTCTGCGTGTTGACACTTGAAGGAAGGGGTAAGTGCGTGGGACTTCTGAGTAGGTTGTGTGGGAAATAGAGCGAGAGGGAGGGACGAAACATATCATCTGGAAGACTAGAGATGCGACGCGTAATTGGACACAAACATTTGCCTGATAATTAGTAGCTAGACAGACGTGGGCGGTTGTGTCGCGTGGTCGGGAGAATGCGCGCTGGTGACGAAGATGGCGTTGGCATCGGGGACTGCACCTTCAATGACGGAGTTGCAACTCTCTCCGTATGTGTGGGAGACAATGGTGGTCACATGATAGATGTGTGGATGACAGATGCGTCGCTGAGGATGTGTGTCGCGCCGCATCGCGGCAGCAGACACGATTTTTCTGACACATTTCTCTTCGAAGACACTGTTAATTGTTTCTTCCAGGAATTTTTTCTTGAAAATAATCGTGAGGATATTTTTTCAATAAGTAGAACAAGTTTATTGATTATAATGAAACAGTAGCTGACTTAACTTGAAACTAGTGGTACAAAACCATTGCACATACTTTCTCATATGTTTCTCTGCCTGCACTAAAAAGTGACATAAAATAATTCTATAAAGGGAGGGTATTTTTGGCACGGTACTTGACGTTTATTATAGAATTACTTTCACTAGCATTTCCATAAAATAACCTCTAATTTAAAAATTCCGTCCTTACGTTTTTGGAGGAGATTAGCTATGTTGAGAGTTATATTCTATTTCAAAAGATCTCATAGAAAAAGCGAGATCCTAGCAAGCAGACCTTCAATATTCTTTACATAAAAAAGAGCGCAACTTCCAGCAATGTGAAGTCAACTTCAGCAAAAACCATATAACACTATAAATGCCATATAAGTTGGCAAATATATCTTCTTGATGTAAATAAATAGCTGGTGCTTTTCATTATGAAATTTTATAGTAGGACACCTCTCATATAAATATTAAGTATATGCGAAAAATGATTTAGATGTAGCGTTAACATTTTCTTTTTCGCATTTGAATTAAACATTGCTTATTATGTTAGTGCGTTGTGACAACCTCATTTTTCTCTTCACTTGCCTTCAAACTACGCGATGTCGCCACTTGCTGCACTTGATTTCGTCGTAAGCGCTGAACGGGTCTTATTCCTCATTCCCCTGAGGAGCAGAATGGTACGTGTACATATCTATAAATGAAATGAGATATCTATAAATGAAGAATAGAGAAACGTAACTGGAAGATAGGGGGAAAAAGGCAGTGTAGCACAAGGCAATGGTTAGGTGGCCGAGAAACTGGAGATAGTAAAACAAAATAAAAACAAAAAATGAAAAAACAAATCCCGTGATGAGAAGCCACCGAGCGCTCTCCAAAGGTAACGAGCTTCGAGTGTATAGTTTTCTTTATTGAACTGTTTTTTTTTATGGCTCACCGACGTCCACCGAGTTTGTAGTGTCGACTACCCTCTCCATTTCTGTCAAAATCGTTACGACTCTCGAAATCCCTAGGAAGTGATGTATTGGATGTCCAAAACGGACTTTCCGGGAGTGACGTCGTTATTTCGACTTCTCGACACGGCGTGCGAGGCGGAGTTCCTGCCACGGGGCAGTAATACATCACGTATTTGTTCGACTACCGATATGAGCATCGTGAATCTAAAATCAGGTCGCCCCCTTTGGGGAATGGAACCTAGGACCGTCAAGTGTGACTGGGGCTAGCATTTAGGAAGGCATTCATATTTTATTTTTGTTTGGAATGCGTCCGAATCAGCAGCTGCTGTCCATCAGTCGCAGACAGCTGTGACGCCCTCCGTCCTCCTCACGCGACCCACTCCGCCGCCGCTCCACTGAAGCTTCATTGCGCGATTTAGTTATATTATTGCCTGGTGGATTGTGACGGCTCGCTTCATGCAATTACACCTGCAACGCTGTCTCTTCCGTGTTCACACAGCGCGGCGAATGCGGACTAATTCCTTTATTGTGAGCTTCGTTAATCTCGTTTGCGCTAGGAAAATAATTCATGTTGTTTACCCGCTTTCCAATGGATACGGTTCTAAAACAGACGGAAAAGTTAGTTGTGGAATTCTTTATTTGTTTTGTTACTATTTTTAACCCTCGTAATTGCCGATAGTTCATAAAAGTGAAACGAACTTATTCTACAATCACTACCCTAGGATTGAGTTGCGGTCTGACTGCTGTATTGTAATCTGACTACTCTAATGAACTGTAGGTACTATGTGAATAAATAAATGTATTTGTACATGTATTATTGTAGCTCTGATGGTGATATGTTAAACATCGAGACATTGGCAAATTCGAAGAGAATATTTAATTTTTGTTATTTCTGACCTAATCTCTAGACATTGTAGCAGCACCCTACTCCCAACAATTAAAACCCTGAGAAATTCTTTCCGTCTTCTGCCGCCATTTCCTGGAAAACCCCGACACTCCCCATTCCCCCCTAACATCCACCTCTGCAACCCTCTTTCTCGTACCATGTAATCTCCGTTCCGCACCCTCTGCGCACGTGCTAAAATTTTTCCTCAATTCTCAGGTATGTAATTTTCTCGGTTTGCTCGCTCTGTATTTGTTTTCTTCTATTCATTCTTCATTTTGGTTTTTTTTTTATTTCGTTTCATAATTTTAATAATTTTTACACTAATTTTGATACTGTTTTTACATCTCAGTTATTGTGTACTTTCATGTTATACTTTTATGTTTCAATTATTGTCATTTTCAGTGTATGTTACTGACGACTGTGCAGCCAGAAAAGCTGTATAACACTAAAACTATGAGCAACAAACAAACGAACGTTTAATTTATCATTCATTGTAGTCAAGTTATTATGTCTGCTTTCACTGACGTTAAGTTTTCCACGAAACTGGGAAATATTCACCAAAAGTGTCCTATTTAATTAATAATTTGCTCTATTGAATTTTAATGTTGGACAAGGACAAATATTTTGTGATTTTACTGCAGGGTTTAAAGGGGTTTAACATAAAGTATAAAAAATGCAGAGGTTGGATGGGAAAACATGTGGTACGAACTGTGCTCCGGTTAGTTGCATTTACCGAATTTAATCCGTAGTCCTGTTGATCAGTGAGATTTGCTTCAATGATAATTACACCTAACCGACATTGTGTTGAGGCAGCAGCGATCCAGATGGTGCTCATCGTGGATGGTCGCACGGTGGTTTTGTACACAATGCCTCCTGGAACATAGAATTTCCGCCGGAAACCGGGGACTTAGGCACTCATTATTAGTTTTAAAGGAATATGGAGTGTATAAATGAAGAGAAAGATATAAATGAATATGGGGTACAACAATGAAATTTGTTATCTCGACATTTGAGTTTTCAACATGATATTCTTGTAAAATTGAATCACAGAATCATCATATAATTGTTCTTATAATAGTTCTTATTTGTCACAAGTATATTCGGGATTTTTTAGTACGTGATGACCAGGGATGTACCTGAACTGCGCTGGCGTAATTCGTCTTATGATGATCAGTTCATTGAACTAACTTTTTGTCGTATTTCCTAATTTATAACGGCGTGACATCTTTTTGGTATAAGTTTTTTTTTCTTCTTTCAATGGTCCTCTTGGTGGAACACTCTAAGATGTATTAACGTAACAGTGGAGATGATTAATTGTGGTTCAACAATAATAATAATAATAATAATGTGATAAATTTATTTTCAAAAAGCAATTACATATAACCTCATGGCAATAAAGTAATAAAATAATTTACTCTCTGGAATCGAGCAGGGGACCATCCCCATCAATTCCGATTCAGGATTCAGAGGCAGTGGCGGATAAAATATGAAGAATATGGAAAAAGTTGTGAAGTTATTTCTGTGGCTCCCAGTAATAACCAGGTAACTGCTCTAAAAAACGATACCTGAAAAAATATGTTAAAAAATGTTTATTTTTTGCTAAGTTTCATTCGTATTGGTTTAAATGATTCTAAAGTGGACGTTTTTCTGGAATCGTGGTGAAAATTTAATGTGTGAAAAAACAAACAAACCCAGTAATAACCAGTTAAGTATACGTTTAATAAGAAGAAACAGATAATTCAAATTCAAATTTTCTAAAAAATGCGAGTTAGATATTTACAAACTGAAGAACTTTTGTGTAAAAGCTTAGTTTTTCGTTTTATCTATGAAGTATTAAAATATATCAAATTTAAATGCCAAGATTGTAACAGAAAATACGTTTTGAAAACTTTAAACGACCGTAACTCGAAAAAAAAAGTACTTTTACCTGGTTATTACCGGAGGTCACTGATTTTTACTGTGAATGACCTCCGCACCCCCCTCCCCCCGACCGGACCATCCAAAGGAGCAAATGACGTCTATAATCATTGCAGAAACTCGGTTTCTTTACACGAGAGAGAGGGGACATGTACGTGTTGCATCTAATGGATATGAAGCGTTCCCCCCCCCCTCGAGGTTTGTTTGGAGGAAACGGCTGCTTGTCTATGCGTTTACTTCCATCGGTCTATAGACTGAGTGCGGAAAGCGTTTGCTAATGAGGATAAAGCCAGCAATGTAAGCGCCTCACCCGATAACCCTCCGCGCTTCAACAAACATTCTACATTTAGAGCTCCCGTGAATGGTACTCACCTTATCTGCGTCAACAATCCATTATAATATGTGCTGTGTTGGGGGATATTTATGTTTGAATGTATTCTTTTGATTTTCGTAATTTACCAACTTCGAATGTCATGAAAAGGTATTGCGTTTTAAAAAGGTATTTTTTTTAAATTGACCTAGAATTTATTCTCTAGTTTTGATTGCTTTTACTTTCTCTTATAGTATATAGAAAGTTTTGTAATTGTGAAAAAATTCGAAAGCGAGATTTCGACGGAAATATCCGTTTTGGCGATCCCTCATTTTGACAAAATGGTTTTTGGCATAATGTCCGTCGTCTGTCTGTCTGT
>NNCF01133229.1:96717-120702 GCA_002313205.1 Laupala kohalensis | reverse complement strand
TTTTTTGTTTCTTTAAAACAAAGGGTACTTCACATGAAGATCAAAGTACTCTTTTGAATGTTTCTCAAAAAACGGCTCCAACGATTTTGCTTAAATTTCTGTACGTAAACTACAATTAGTATGCATTACATCCGCATCAGCGATATTTCGTTTGAAACTTTGCTATAATTTCTACTGCTACACTTACACATTAGTTTACTGTTTCAAGAAGCTTGAATTATATTAAGCAGTGTAAATGGACTAAGCAGACGAAGAATACACTTTTTGTGAACTGAAATGAAAGATACGATAATGATAAAACACATAGGAGGACAGGAAACGCACTGCAGATACGAAAATACATCAATTTCTGTCCTCAACGAAATTACATTTACGTAACACTTTTACGATATTTTTGTCACTCTACGATGCAGATGGACAAACGTATATGAGAAACGTCTATTTTTTGGCGTATTGCTTCCCCTCTGTTTGATAGCCGTCTTCACCAGCATCTCGTCAAGGGACGCATGAAACTGCGTCTTATGTCAAGTCTATTGTGCGTAAAAAAGAGAAATGAGACGATTTAAAATCAGTCTCAAAAACATCCTTTTAAAACTAGTTGTTAACGCTTGTGTTTGTAGCATTCTGGTTATATTTAACCTTTTATTCTCTTGTTATTGTTGAAGGCGTGATGTTGTAGTGTCAGAGGTGGTCGGTGGGTTGATTACTTGGAGAACATTTGGAGCTAAGGCTCAGGTGATTCGCTCTGTGTGTCCGTCCGGCCGCGTGAAGTTTGTAAACGCGTCGTCGACCGCTGCATTTCCATGGAACGAATCTTACGACGGTGTAAAGGAACAGCATCGCTGAAACGAGGTCTGCGTCCTACTATTCGTTCCTCTGATATTCTTGGAAACTTTACAGTGCGGTGAAATTACTATTATACGACATTCTTTCGAGTTTTATGTGGTAGAGTTGACAAAAAAAGGAAAGAGAGTAGTGGATATATTCTGCGGGGTAATTATTAAAACTGCTACCTTTTTTAAAAGAAATTATATATGTTTTAATGCCTAAACTCCTAACCAGTGGCGGATCTAGACCGTAATCAAGGGAGCGTTTTTGTTTAAAAATTATGGTTTTACAACACAAATTTTTATAAATATTACCTTTAAATAAAATGCGTCAAATAAATAATTTACAATCTGGTATTATTAATAAAATAATTATTTATTAATGTTATTAATCTGGTATTATTAATTTTATTAATCTTGTGTTATTAACAATAACAATTATATGATTAATTACAATAATAATTTTAACTAATAACAATTGTTAATCTAGTAACACATACAAAAGTATACCATTTATCAATTTCAATTTTATCTGATAAGATCTCAGGTCCGCCACTGCTCCTAACCTGGAATGGCGAATCTTTAAAGATATATTTTATTTATTCTCTTAATTACGTTCAAAATATTTGAGGAATCATTAATTTGTCAAGTAAAGCCTGCAGTATTGTTAATTATACTAGAAAAAATACACCGGTACCGAGTGCAGTCCAGTTAAATGGCACTGACAACACACGAGCCCTGTGACTTTGCAAATGTACTTGCTGTGCACGTTGTATATCTTTTCCGCAATGTATATTAAACTGAACAAAAGTTATTGTTTACTTGGGTTTTACCTATCCTCATAAATGATGGGCTGATTTTAAGCAAACTTAGAAAAAGAATTAATAATCGAGCAAAAATTGTATGGACAATTGTTTGACATCAGTTGGAGTGAGGATGGAAATTTATCATAGACATGCTGTACTTCGGTCACTTGCGCACGATGACGTGCATCGACAATAACTTTATGTAAATGTGAACATTCCTTGAATGCTTATAAATTAAAAAGAAACCGTTTCGATATCCCTGCCTCAACCCCAGCTGGAAGGTGAGAAGCGGGAATTTTAAAGCAGTGGCAAGAAAATTATGGAATTATATCTTGGAACAGAAAGCGAAGCAATGTATGATGGGAGAGACCAAAGGTAGCCAACTTTTTGGGTCTCTTAACTTATCGTTTTAAATTCCCCGGTCCTGTAAGTGACTTTTTAAAAGATGAATACGTTTGTGAAGCAATAGCTATATAAATTTCAATAAAAAATAAAAAATAACTAACATAACATTAAATTGCTTTTTGAAAACAAATTTCTAAATATTTGTAATAAATTAAATTAAATTCTTATTTAATGAATCATAGTTGTTTGAAGCTTCTCTGTACCTAGTCCGAGATATGGATCTTACACAACACTTAGACTCTTTTTGAAACATGATTCAAAGGAATTAGCTATCTAATATTTATGCCGTAGGAAATAAGTTTCTTCAACAAAGGTTAAAACATTGAAATTAATGTCCATATTTTTCTGCGAACCGCCAAAATATTCTTACGGTCCACTAGTGGTTCGTAGACCATCGATTGGCGACCTCGCATCGAGGAAGAAACATGCTTTATTCATTTTCCGTTGCTATTCGTTATAATCAAGAAGTAAAACTCTACAAAAATTCTATGAAAAGCCACGGGAACTCATGAAGTCATGAAACAGAACTCAAAACTACAACATTTGTACCTTATCCCAAATACTAATTCTACGACTATTAATGTTCATTATGTAATCTAATTAAATAAACATATTTTGTGTTTATATTTCTGTTTGTCATGTTCATTTGTCCTGTTTTTATGTTTATTGTTATAAATTGTTATTACTTGATCACCTGACGACTGCGTAAATCCACGTCGAAACGTAGTGAGTCCTTAACAAAAAATAAAAATATTATTCGTCCAAAAAGAGGTGTAAGTTTTCATCTACTTATCACAAATAATTCAAACGCTAATCTAAAAACATCGTAAATAATCAATAGACCTTAGGAAACGTGAAAATAATATTAAATTATACCGAATTTTAATGTTCGAAGTTATATCACTGTATTAATGGTTGTACTTTATGACTACTCCTAATCGATATTGGTACCTTCGTGAGAATTGGTCCATGAAGACCATTAATGACATGCCAACTTTTTGGAACAATAATGACATGCCATCTTTTTATTTACGACCATCGTAGGGGTAGTTTTTTATATACATTAATTATATGTCACACATTATTATCGGTAATATATGGTTCCATTATCATAACGTCCGTTGTCAGTGATGAAGGACGCAAATACGCCCGAAACGTTGGCATGTTGTTATGTTTAATGGACAAATCCTCAAGAATGTACACTATTTTCTTTTTTTTAAAAGACAAATTCAAGACTTTTTTATGGGGTACAAGTGAAACTTCTGTTTAATGTTGACACCATTCAGTGACGAATAATAGAAGGGGACAATAGATAGAAGCTGATGAAATGTGAGAGGAAGGGGCAGTTTCTTCGGAGAACGAACTCGTTGCCCGCTGGTGCCAAGGAGTACTAGGAGCATCGCAAGCATTTAATACTCGTATAGCTCGAGATCATGAAATGCCGAAGGCGTAAGAGGCGCTTGCTGGATGCAAGTCCGTGACCCAATTTTGCTTTACAGCCGCTCGCTCGCAGCACTCCTAAAAACGCTACGGAGTCAGGGAAACACTCTGCTGTAAAACGAGTGAACATAGTTTGAATGCAGAGGCGATGAATGTTCGTAACAACCTCTAGCTTCGGAGTTCCGCGTTGCTGCGACGGTCGTTTCGGTGCGACTTACATCGACAGCGGGGTTGCATTCGAGCACGTGCCAATCTTCGTTGTGGCGCGTTCACTCGACGTTCTGCACGTGAGGGATGACGATTCTGTTGCGGATTATCTCGACTTGAATTTTAAAAAATGTGTCGAGTGACGGGTGGGGGGGGGACTCGGAGTCTCCGCTTGCCACAAGTCTTCAACATTTTTGGTCGGTGTTTTAAATTTAATCCAATTGCCAAACCAAGTCATCGCGCAATATTTATTTAGTTGATGACCAATAAATGAATCAAGACGAGACTTAAGACGAATGAATCGAAATAGTTAGAATTAAAGTACACTTTCTTTTAAAACACACCAGTTTATTACTTTCACTTTCTTATTTTAAATTATTCAAGCACTGTATAAGGAGAGTAGTGATAGCCAAAAAATCGAGATCTCTTCAATTATTAAAAAAATGAATGTAGGAGACGATATTCTCGAAATTTAGCACAGATAAATGGAGTCGTATTTTGTTCCCTCAGTAATTCACCAATAATATGAGAGATCGGACCCAAACTTAGACATGTGATTTGATTTCTTCCGTAATAGAGATGGCAGCGCATCATTTACTTCAGCTCCTCCTCTGTCATTCTAAAAAAAAAAAGTTTAATGTTCGTTAAAATGTGTGTACAGTTTCCCGAACCCATTTTCGTGCGTTGCGCTGTGTGCGAAATGTATCGAGACAATGCTTGTACAGTTCTTTGTGTGTGAGATATATTGTCTCGAACTATACTTTGTGTGTGAGATATACTGTCTAGTAGTAAAAGTAGGTACTTGTAATACTAATTGTATGCTCCTACGTTATCATTTGCTATGGTCGTATTATAAGAGAAGTGAGGTATTCACAAGTTTTTCGAAGAAGTGCTATTTTAGACAACGTAAAAAGTGAGGTCGCAAGCTTTTTATGTCGAGCACTATCCATCTTCGTTGAGAAACATGGATTCTTTCCTCGAGACCAGGGAACCAAATCCTTTGCTCGGAAGTTTTTTTTTGTGTACGATTTGTCTCCAACACATACCTGAAACTAATAATAAAGAATGTTTTATGTTTTCAAGAAATATAATTAGTGGTATTTGTAAATTGGGAATGTAGCGTGCTATTGAAACTTATCTGCATGGGGCGATAGGAAGTAGGAGGAAGGGGCTATTGTTAGTAGCTGGGTTTACCGACAACTTGGTCCACGTGGAGATGTTAGGAGTGGTTAGAGTTAGTGGTACTTTTTTTTCATTTCTTGGGTACCCAGTCCCTCGACATGTTTGTCATTAACTGGGGTATCATCGCACACATATATTTGCCGCATTTGGCCGTTCCTTTAACCCCCTCTAATACGTGCTAGAGGGGTTTCCGTCCCAGCCACGTGGAGGCAGGAACGAATTCACTATCTAGCATTTCTGATCAAGAACAATGCCTCAACATATTCCTCTAAATCCTCATAAAGCGCTTTTGTAGATACTAAATTGTGTAAATTTGTCCAATCATACACGCCACGTCGCTTTAATTTTATGTACCATTCCCGCCTATCGGGATCAGAGATAGTGCACTCGAATAGCACATGGTTCCTAGTTTCCCGAACTTCGCCACAGTGACACATATCAGTGTCTCGTATCCCTCAGATAGTGATACTTTTTTTTCTTCATTTAATTCTACCCAGTACCTCGGCTAAACAGCCATTACCTGGGGAGTAATTCCTCTCTTTCTGCTGTACCTCAACTTTTTAACGCACTCTTCTTGGGCATTCTACCCATCATCTCATTCCTTTTTTGCCTTCATTTAGGCTGTTCCTTTTGCCTTTCCTAGCCGTGCTAGGAAAGTTTCCGTCCCCGCCACGGGGAGGCAGGAACATTTTCTACATCCAGCGCACTTCTTACCATTATGATTTCTTGCACGTATCCTTCGAAAGCTGTAAATAGCTCCTTTGTCGAAATTAGTTCGTCGGGGCGTGTCCACACCTGTAGCCCTAACTCCCGCAGTCGCCAATACCACAAGTTTCGTTCTTCGTTTATCGGACAGTCGAACAATACATGGCCAACTGTTTCTGCTTCTCTCCCGCACCAGCAGGTTCTGTTATCCACTATCCCGCGTTTGGGGAGAAAATCCCTTAAATGTGCATGTCCGGTCATTATTTCTATTGTCATGCTGCATGGTTTGAACCATGCTCTTTGTCTTTTAACGAAGATTAATTTCGGTATGAATTTCCTTAGATCGCCACCCTCTGGTCCTTTTTCCCACCTCCGTTGCCAACATCCCCACAATATTCCGTCTATCCTCCTTCGCCATCCCTTTGTCTGGTCGTGTATCACCTCATTTCCAATTGTTATCTTTTTGTTTCGTCGCATGTAATACCGTAGCACCACTCTGTCGACTCAGTTAGTGATACTAGAAGGAGGAGGGTTCGCTTTTCAGTAGTCACAGCTATGCAAACTGGAACATTGAAGTGAGAAGCTACAAATTTTTTCTGGCCCCGTCGATAAATGAACCGGGAGTGGTTCAGTGGTGAGCGAGAATGCTAGCTATGAGCCACCGGAGGTGCGAAGAAATTACACAATTAGCAGAGAACTTAATATCTCCGAGCTTTCTATCATTTTCCATTCAATTATTTATATTAAATATAAGATTATATTAAATATTATTTTCATATAGTTTTATATTTGTATTATAATAATATACAAAATTATATTAAATAATTTTTTAATCGACGAAATGAGAGGAATATCTGGAAGTGTTCTCTCTCTGCATTTCTTCTCTTTTTGTATTTTACATAATTGTTTTATTGTTCTTCCCTTAGCTATTGTATGTGTTTTAAACAAATTTTGATCGAGTGCTTCGTCGATGGTAGGAGTGCAACGGTGACTTCTTCCTTTGAGCTGTATCAATTCCTTTCAACACCAACATTTATTGACGCAATCTTTCTCAAACGTTTTGAAAGACTTTTAGAATCGATCTTTTTTCTCGTTATTCGTACAACCTTTGTGTGGGATCCTAATAAGGTGATACATTATTTGTTTATAAAATATTTTTATAGTTTTATGTAACAGATCAATAAAATGCAAATTAATAAAATATTTACAAATTTTTAAAACTTACTCATAAGATGCATCTACAAAGAATGCCAAGTCGTGACTCTGTCTTAAGTAGACTCGGATTTTCCATTTATAACCGTTGTAATTAATTTTATGTTTATCCGTGTGTGTGAATGTTTAATCGGAAATGCTCTGCGTGATTGTCCGCGAGGGATCGAAGTGCTGTAAAAGTGTGGTGAGACGTTTTTGGTACAATTTGCGTTTTGGCTTGAAATATTTTTTCATTATGTTATTTCGATTGTTTGATCTTGATCTCACCAACTTTTTATAATTAATTGTACAAAGTGCCATCTGTCCATGCCGCTTGTACTGTCGCGTCTCCCCTCTTCTCCCTTTTTATCTTTCGACTTTCCTCGACGTAACTTTTTCTCTTTTTTGCTGACCGCCGCTGTGAAAAGTTTTCGAGGTCGCGTGCCTTGTAAACCTTATTTCCTGTCTCGAAATATGCGAATGGAAAGCGGACTGAGAAATCTAATAAACGCAGCACGCGTTAATTCAAAAAACTTTCGTCGTTGAGTGTCGCCCACTGACCGTTTGACGATTTTTGTAAATGTGGAGACTCTTTAACTCGAAACCCGTTAACTCGAAATCCTTTCTAAGACGAAGAAATTAGCCATTCCTTTCTTGTTGAAGTACAAAAAACCCTACGATTCAAATTATTTAGACGCTATAACTCGAACTGAATATGATTTCCCTATGATGTACTATTCATACATATCACGCTCTCTAACTCGAACTACAAATCTAGCGGACTCTATAACTCGAAAAAGCAGTATGTAAACTTTGCGACCTCTGTAAATCGAAATTCTTTTCGCAAGATTCTTTAACTCCAAAGAATAGTTTCGTTGTCGACAATAATAAATTCCAAGAAATTATTTCGTACTTTCATTGAAAGATATATATTGATTACTAGGAGAAGTAGGAGATGGATAGGAGGATGATTGACACTAAAGTAGTCACAGCTATATGAACTGGGACATCGAAAAGAAAGGCTACAATTTTTTCCTTTTGCCCCACCGGGAAATGAATCTAGAATAACTAGGTGGTGAAGAAGTATGCTAACTCCTGAGCCACCGGAGGGACTATTGGACCATAGGTGCAGCAGGAGAGACCTTGTCAGGCGTACGTGGAAGGAGGTGGGTGGTTGTCGCGTCTCCACGCTCGCGGTGGGGAAATCTCTTTCCTGCTTTTCCCTTCCCTTCATACGAATCATATCAAGTTTATTGGAGTAGATGCGAAGCAATAATTTCTGGACATCAATTTTTTAAATAATTCACTAAAAAATATAAAAATTAAAATAAAATATTTTTTGCATTAAACAAGCATTCAAAAAGTAACATTAAAAGAAAATTTGGTACTGAGAATCGATTTATTTTTCTCTACAGTGAATATTAAAACACCTGTCAACAGGTCTGGATTTTTAAGCTCATTTTTTCCGGAGTTGCTCGGGGTTCATATATAATACTCTAAATTCATATGTTATTTTCCATATTTCTCTACTTTCGTGGTGTTATATTTTCACTTTTGTTAATTACAAAAGTTAAATGCCACCAAGATAACCTATAAAAATAAACAGTTTTCGGTATAATATGCTTATATGAATGTAAACAGGAATGTTTTAAAATCCAGACCGAAGGAACATACCCATTACACAGACATACACAAAGCTCAGAGTTTGTTTGCAAGTGTATAACCAAGAAGTGAAATGAAAACCAATGTTTTTTCACAGCCTTTATATAATTTTGCTTCTACGATTCGGTCACGTAGATTACACGTTCAGTGGATTGTTTACCTCACGTAACACAATTGAACTCTGGTGGACACATTAGTAAGCTTCTTAGGCGACAGTCGTGCGAGTGAATTCACATCTGCTGATTAGCGGCCAATTATAATTGTTTTTCTATCAATATTGACCATACTTAACTTTTATTTGCGATAACCCTTAAGTGTCCGTTAAAATTTGAAATATTTTTATCGATTATTTACACCGATTGGTGTTTTAAGGTTCGGGAAGGTTTAATGGAGTGAATAATTGTAGAGAAAGATCTGGCGTTGACTGATTTTTCTTAAGGAACAATTAACTTTACAGTGGAAATAGAAGACGAACAAAGAACATTCAACTTAATGGACCTCACCATTACACTTGTTGACAACCACCAGGGGTTTTTCATTTTCAGAAAACTGTTACACACATTGATACTATTTTTTATAACGCCTCATTACATCATCCAACACATCAACATGCAGCGTATCACTCCATGATGCATCGAATTTTCTCCATTCCGCTTTCTCCAGATAAGATACAGAAAGAAATTTCATTAGGAAACAAATTGCATTTACCAATGGTTTTGGTACGAGTTTGATAGGTTCCATCATGAAAAAGAAAATACACGTCATACGCAGAAAACAAATCACAACACATTCACTCCTTTACGATACCATGACCCCTCGCATTACCATAGCGTGCATAGGCAAAATTTTTCTAAAGATGGCAAATTTATTTTAACAACACCTTCTCTACACATTTTATTCATCCAAGTCCCTGAAAAGTATCGTTTCCATCACGAAAGATCCCACATCCCTTTCCCATGTCTCGAATCAAAAATACATTTAAGTTGACATGGCATTTGTTTACATACATATAAACGATAATTCGCCATAATCTATCAAATTCACGAGATAACATTCTTTTGTCTCAATATACTCCACTGTGTGGTGTCACTAAGCGGTGTTGAAAAGCTGTGTTCACTAGTCCCGTATACATCAACCTAAAAGGGACGCGATTTTGATAAAAGACTACAAGTACACACTCATGCTTCCAAACACCTCACCGGACATTCTCATTTCGCCACACCTCTGGTAAAATACCACAACACACTAGTCAGTGACTTTCAAATTTTCGAAGTAGAAAATGATTACTGGAAAATATTAAGAGTTGGACAACATTCACAATTCACTCAATAATTGCAACATTTCCACACCGAATCATCAAATTCCTGATATTTTCTCTCACCTCCGAAAATTTTCCGTGAAACAACTCCAATCTGTTTCTTAGAAAAACCTGACGTCAATAGTAATCTTGAACCCTCTCTATATAAGCCGAACCTTTGACAGGCAACGGCTCTTTCAGCCACTGTTTACGACAGAACGCAGGTATGTCAGTTTTCTTATTACCCGTTTTGTTAATACCTATCTTGTCATATTTTGTTTTAAAAATTATTTTAACATTGTAGTTTGTGATTTATAATTTATTTAATAATGCTAACACTTTTGGTCAAATTTTCCTGCATATAGAAAGTTTGAATTCAATTTCTTTAATTTATAATTTTTAATTGTTTTTATTCCTTTCGTGTTAAACATTATTTTAACGGCAAAGATTAAAATTAATAATATTATTAACTTTTCTTTCTGATCAAATTGTATTATTTTCACCGTATTTAAAGCTTTAATTTCTTTCATTTATAATTTATTATTTTAGTTTTGTTAATGTAGCACTGTATTATTTTTTTGTTGGGGCTTTAGGGCTCGTCAACATCGAGGTCTGTAGCACTGTAGATGGCTGCCATGCGGCCGAAAAGGTTCAATAAAGAATGACACACCATACCTTTTATTGTTTGTGAAGTGAATAAAATAAATTGAGTGTTCTCGGGTTTAGGATTTTATAATAGTTTCTTAATTTCTACTTTTCACTTGAATTGATCGATGTTGGAAAATTTCAAATGATGGTTTCATACAATGATAAGAAGAAATACGATTTATTCATGTTCAAATAAATTTAATTCTCCCAAAAGTGGACAAAATAAAACAGACTATAAAACACACTGTATTTAGTGTTATTGTGTTTCAAAGCACCGACGTTACACATAACTCACCGGTAAAAATGCCTTTGTGATCCTGTTTATTCTCTTATGTTGAAAGATGATCTCATCCGTAGAGAAGCTTCCTTTCATATAACGATCCGTGACTTATTCCTTCGCCTGCTTTATCTTCAGACGAGCAAGAAAGAGTAGCGTCTCAAGAACTTCTCGAACGTGTCTCTGAAGAGGGATTCCGAGTCCACGAGATCCAGAAGCGTCCTCCATTCCAAGGGATTGCCTTTGGACCACACGATCATCACTCTGGCCATCAGGCGCTTCTCCCGGACGCTGCACGACTCGCAGCCTCGAACGGCCAACGGCAGATAGGTCTTGAGATACTCGCCGTATTTGTCGCAAAGTGCGGTGTGTGAGATACAGTTGATGAAGTCCTTTCGCACCTCGTCGTTGTAGAGGCGAGATATTAAGTCACGTTCTCTGACGCCCGAGAAATTGAATACGTTGTCCCCCAAGTGACCATCCGCCGCTGCGTTGGTACCTTTCACAGTCGTGTCCTCAGCAATATCGCCGGTGTGTGGGTTCCCAGACGAGATGTCTTCCACGAATCTGCCTGACGTACCGTACTCTTCTTCCGCGAACTTATCAGTGAGAAGCAACTTCTCTTCGAAGATTTTGCCGGTAGGGACGTACCTTCCATCAACGGTCTTGCCTGTAGAGAGAAATTTCTCCTCAAAGATTTTTCCACTCGGGACAAATTTTTGCTCCAAGATTTTGCCAGTGGGGACAAATTTTTCCTCCAAGATTTTGCCAGTACGGACGCTCTTCTCTTCAAACATTTTGCCAATTGGGACGTGGATCTCTCCCATTGATAATTGAGCGTTCGCTGCCGCGATCAGAGCAGCAGCGCCCAAGAGCAGAAAACCTTTCATGTTGTGGATGTATTGATTGAGGAACTAATGCCTTCTTGACGAAACTCGCCATTTATATGAACAACGGCTGAAACGTTCGTTGTCATTTCCTTTCGATAGTTTTAATCGGTGTAAATTTATTAACGGATATGTTTGTATGTGAGCTAATGACCAATGATTTCAAATCTTCAGCAGTTAGAATGTCGAATGGGTAGGAGGCTCGTTAAAGAAAACCGTTATAGTGGCGGAGTAAATGATTGGAAACGTACAGGATCATTAGATAAACGATTAGCGTTACCGTACATAAAGTACCTTTTCTCCTTGTTATCTAGAGTTGAGAAATTTGAAGTTTGATGTTATTGTAAGTTGATGTAGAACTCTTGTGAGGAATTCATTGATTCGTTCACTCATTTGGTGCAAGGAAAGTTTATAAGGGTTTCGTACAACAATTTTGTTTTCAATTGCTATTTTATGACGTCATAATGCCTTGTAGATGAAGTTCTATTGTTATATAAGTTACAGCTGACTTAAATATTTTTCGCTTCTCGTATTTTTGATGTAAATGCAGATAATTTTTGAATAAGTAAGGATTATTCCTATGATCACAATGTCAGTAAATGGAATTATATATTTTTACAGTGTGTTGCATAATTTTGTCATAAAATTTGGCATAAAAATGTTAGGTGCAGATAAGAAAATCGAATAGTATTCTCGAACTGAATACTACCATGTGGAGGACAATAAGTCAATCTACTCCATTGGGAACAATGAAGCTATCATTTCATCAATACCGATCAAAGTGCTCGGTGAAAATATGATTAAAAAAAATAGGAAGGAGAGAGAGAAGGGACTACAGTGATAATTCTACTAATACACGACAGTGATAATGTACACAATCGTGCCCCCATAAAAATGTTACTATAACGAAGAAAGGGAAGCAACGATACGCAAGCATTAGAATGAATTTTGTATTTTCATCAATCTTACCACCACAAGTACTATGACAATGGCCTAATATAGTTTAGCGGGAGCCATGATGGGGTAGGAAGAGTTTTACAGTGGATTTGAAGAAATTTATTCGAGTTACATCTTTTATTTCTTTTAAAGGAGAGAGATATGGATGGATGTTCCTGTTTTGACGAAGGGTGGTTGAAATTCTTTGAGGGCGAATAATATCCTCGTTTCAAGTGGAAATACTGATGATACAGGGTATCATCACGTACATTAATACGCAAAAGTTCCTAAGTTTTTTCGGTTCCTTTTCTGCGTAACTGGAATTATGTATCATACTTTAGAGCATTAAAAGAAGTGTCTGCGATATCCTATTGCTTTATTTTTCACCTTTTTCTTTCCGAGATAACAGCATTTAAAAATTGCATCAAGAAAGGTAACTCTTTCTCTCATTTGAAAAGGACGGTACATAACTACATGAGTTCTGACATTTGAATAATAATAATAATAATAATTTATTAATCTGCAAGTGAGCAATGCTCGGTGGCAGATGGAAAACAATAGACACAATAAAAATATACAAAATACGGTAATGTGATATTAAAAAAAACCAATCTTCGCCCAAATATCTATAAAATACACACACACGGAATAAAATGATTAGAAAATTAGTACACAATAAGCGAGAAGGATAATATACCTAAGAAATTGAAAAAATTAATTAGGTCTATATGTGTGTATATTCACATACGTACAGAAACACATTTTTACTTACAAACAGACACACAGACACATTCATACGTACAAGCACGCTTCAATATACACACGTATACCATTACTCCTCCTATTACCTTAATGCAAAAATAATTGCCATAATATAATTAAAAGAAATTAATAACTATAAAAATAACGCCAAAAACGTGAACGGAGAAGCATTATCTGGGCGAGTGATCTTCAAATGTGGACGTTGTGGAGGTTTCCGTTAACCTTAGTTTTGATAAACCGAATATTTTTAAGGGGAATTAGGTCCTTTTTGTATTACATTAATTAACACATTAAAAAGAGATGTTATTATAAATGATCGTGAAAACAAGTAAAAAAATAACTTTCAAATCATTAAAATAAAACTGAATAAAAACCCAAATAACTTAAGTTTACGAAATGTTTCCTGTATGCTAACGCCACACGAGGTATACAAGTTGGACGAAACAAATATTAATTGATAAGAGTTTGCGATTTTGGGAATCGTCCTTTTCTTTATTATTTTTCAATTAATGTCTCCTTCGAGCTGCTTCCATTTTTTGTCCGCTCCTCGATAAGTCACAAGCTTTAGTTGTAACATTTCGCGAGGCAGTATTTGATGTTTTGTAAGCAAACCGTTTCACTACGTTCTCATCTTTCGTTAGCGCTTCATAGTTAATTCTCGCAAAATTTGCTACATCGAACGGTTTACTACGAGGAGACACCCTACCAGTTAGATAAGCGTAGAGAAAGGCTTGCGACCTATCGATTTGTTGGTGAAACCTCGGTTAGTTACCCGCTCAGCAAGTACTCGTCAGATAGTGGAAGAGTGATAAAAAATAGCATAAATCAAATTAATCGTTCTTATCGTACAGAATATTAGTTTCATTCAATTTAAAAAGTTGATATTTCCTGTACAAAACAATCCATTTCTCGTACTCCTCCATTGTTTCACCAAAAGCTAATTACTTACGGAGTTCCTCATGGTGCAACATTGGACCCTATCCTCTTTTTGTTGATCGTTAAGGTCANATTTCTCGTACTCCTGCATTGTTTCACCAAAAGCTAATTACTTACGGAGTTCCTCATGGTGCAACATTGGACCCTATCCTCTTTTTGTTGATCGTTAAGGTCATCGTCATGCCAATTGCACAACTCTCCTCTCTGCTCGTGGCACTAATACACTAAGTAAACACGTCAACGTTCAATAACTTTTTTACCTTTCCTCTCTGTTCCAAGTCAATTGTCAACACTGCCAGAATGGTATATTGTAGGTGTACAGAAATTTTAGTTCAAATTCCTAGTACATGAAGAATGAGGTTCGGGTTCGAAGGACCATAAATGTACAGGCAAATTACAGAACATGAAGGTAGATGAGATGTGTTTAAACCCTGGACTGCCAACAAACAATTTAATGACATGAAACGTGAAAGTTGAAAGTAATGAAAGAATACAAAACTGAAGTTCAGGTGATACACTGTGATGAGGTGAGACGATCCGTTCCTTCAAAGATTCAGCTTGGATAGCGTGTGGTCGATGTCGAGGTTATGATTTTGAGCTCGTGTGCAGTTGAGGTTGAATTGCTGACTGCTTATCACGTGGCGATTCAACGGCGTGCCCATGCCCTCACGAGATAATCTTCAGATTGAAATAATTCCCTCAGCTGTCGCCTGGTACAAAGTGAAGGGGAAGTCGTCGGCTTACTTGCCGAGTGATGAGAGTACTAAAAACATATTTGATGTTGACTCCTCGGACGAGTTTTGCTGAGAGAGTGAGTGCCCACATGTCGTGGCTCGCCTTTTTGGAGACTCGCGCTGCTCGCGCGATTGGTTGATCGGTCGGTCGGTCGGTCGGTCGGTCGGTCGGTCGGTCGATCGCTTGATCGCGTGACGTCATGACGTTACAGGTTGACCGTGTATCGATTGTTCATCTGGCTCGATGGCGTGAATATTACGTAATGTTAAGTGATTATAATTGTTCTGGCGGTGAAGTGCAACCTTGTGGATTCCAGTATAATTAATAAACGAGTCTGTAATTAATTAAGGCAGTCATACTATGTCCAACCATTTCCTCCACTTTTTTTAAACTCAAAAGGCGGAAATTTTGAATGAGCCTATGAGATTTGAAGTAATTGTTCATGGAAGCTCAACAATCGTGATATGTCACTCAATTGGCACGAAGAGCATATAATCCACAGATTGTTCACTTGTCTAATGATACGATATCTAAAAATATCTGAACAGTAGATCTCGTCACATTAGTACAATTAATGACATAAAGAAAGAACATTTTTAGGTGTTCGTAGTGCTCATTTTAAAGGCAATCTCCAAGTGTAACAAAGATAATCTTATAACCTAATTTAGTAAATTGTTCTATGCAGTTAATGTTGCAAGTTACTGGCTACGTGGATCTTGTTAATGTTTATTTTCACTTTGGGTACCGTATTATGGTTTGGTGCCACTCGAAGCAGAGCCCCGAAATGCTTAGAATACAAAATAAATAAATATACATATCCATAGTTTGGATAACAAGTAAATCTCATTTTCGGCATTAATTTATAATTTTTAATGAGAATAAAACATAATAATCTTCGAATGATGAAACAATGACGATGCTTAAGACTGAATTTCTTAAGTACCACAATTGAAACATTTCTTGTGTCTTCTCTACTTAAGACTCCAACTTCTCCTCAGATGCTTTAAATACTGAAAAATATTCCCGATTATGATATAGAATTCGTATCGAAACGTATTTTGTAATGCGTTTTTAATGTTTGTGATCTAATCCTATTTGTTCTCTGTTAATATACTGTCTATTTAATCTGGTCGTTTCTGAGAATTTCGTTTAATATTTTATCTTACCTGTCTATTAGATCCATCAGTATCTTATAACTGGAGATATTTAATTAGTAGCCATTAGCGAACTTATCGGTGATAAGCTATTTTCGAAACGAAAGCGTTGTTTCCTAAAATGACACATCTACTACATAATACGGCGATGAAAGAAGGTCTCCTGTTGGGTGTTGCAGCGCTGATCACTGGAACCAGCGGTCAAGGCGTAAGAGAAGAGTACTTTCCTATTTCCAAAAAGTTTGGAACTCCTTTCCTATTCGCAAATTGGATGGTGTTTACGTTCCTTGTGGATATTCGTGGAAAATAATTGGTTTTCCTTTGGTAGAATTGTGAAAGAATTCCACGTCAAGGTCCGCCATATTGTGATGAATTCAATTACTTGCCAGTCTTGGTTGAATTGTTTGGTAACTCCATATTGACAATAACAGACGTGAGTTCATTAATTGTCTCTAGCGCCTAATGTTGCTGCAAATACGGATGTTTTCTGAAGAAATTCTTGCCGTTTTCTGTTCGAGGTCTGCTGTGCATCATCGATGATAGGCTGGCATAGAGGAATGTGACGTCCGAGTGAACCAAACTGTGCATAACGGAATGGGTTTTATGTCTGCTTCACTCTCGCACACATGCACCCATGGACGTAGTTCTTAGAAATTCGAGAACACCCACCCACTAACACCCATAAACGTTTACACTTGAATACATGCATGAGCTACTTGTGAGATACATATCAATTTGTATGAAGTAGGTGCAATATTGTTACTCTTTAACCTCATACATTTTGTATGAGCTTACTATCGCCCATACAAATCGCACAGTCATGCGAATACGCTGTACCCACAGCCAGTACGCACTACATTATCTTTGTTTACAATGTAGCTTTGTTCTTTGTAGATTATGTAATAGTTGTCATTCGTTTTTGTCTTTATATATAAAATCCTGTAATCATAGGTTCAGTAGAGATCAGTAGTGTATATACTGTTAGCTACTTTAACTCACAACTTCCGAGCACCTACTCGTGGAGGAGTGTTTGCAACGTCTACAGCCAGGTGAAAATTGCGAAAGACCGGGACTCGAACCCGGGACATTCTGCTCTGGCCGCAGGTGTGCTACCCATTGCACCACACGCCTCGACTCCCAAGTCCGTACGTAACGTCCACCTGCCCTGATCCGGATTGCAAATCTACATATGCATAAGAGCTACCAGCATTGGAGCCGCCTATGGTTACTTATCCCGTGAAGGGGGATGTGACCCAGGTTCACCGGATCAGATCAAGTGTAGGTTGCGTACGGACTTGGGAGTCGAGGCATGTGGTGCAGTGGATAGCACACCTGCGGCCAGAGTAGGAAGTCCCGGGTTCGAGTCCCGATCTGTCGCAATTTTCTCCTGGCTGTTGACGTTGCATTAGCTACTTTAGTTTAGATTAGTTTATTTCTTTAGTAGATTAGTATATAATTTTGTGTTCTCTCGAGATACTCCCAGAATTCCCAGTACAAATCGAAGGGTGTAAACTGTGCCGTAAACATGTATGAGGTGGACGTGGCTGAGCTCATACAAATCCCAAACCTGCGAAAAATTGCGATATGTCTATCTCATACAAGTTGCTCCTACACGTATACATGTGTAAACGCACCTTTAGAAACAGCGAGGTGCAGGATATACACATTCGCAAATATTTTGAAAATTTAATTGTAATTGATTTCAATACTTGTGAAACAACCAACAGCAAATGGCGGCGGTAAGGATTCAGGACCCTCGGGTAAGATTTTTCATGGGACTCCCCTCTTTAAAATAATTGATCTCGTGACTTATATAAATTATATTACTTTTCACGTACACATTAAATGAACTACTAAAGCACAGTCGGTATAAAACATAATTTGCTTTATTTCTTATTGTTAATACTCATAATTCACTCAAAAGTCTTTGTTTTCGTGGTTTATTTAGATATGTCGCACAGTAATTTCCTACTTCCTTTCCTACGTCGCCTGATTTCCTGTATTGATTGCCGGTATAAGAAACACAAATGATAATTTTTAGAATCCCTACGCTGATATTACCAACGCTTCTGTTACGATGCACTGAGCTGGAATCCAATCTACGCGTACTCACTAAACTTCACATCCTGTCTGACTTACAAAAACGTTAGTAACAACAAATTGTATAAATGTATACCTTATTTAAACTAAATTATGTGTTCAATATAAAGCTGTTTATGAAAATTAGTTTCTACTGTGTTTATGTTGAAGAAATACATTTACGAAAATAATTGCTTTTCATTTTCTATTAAGTCGAGAAACTTGCGAAATTTGTAAATTTTTATCGTTTTATTTTATTTTAATTTTCTTACCACTGTGGGACCCTGAGACCCGTGCTATTGCCGCCACTGCCAACAGCTGGTGATGCAACTCTTTCACCTTTATACTTCGCGCTGGCGAGCGTCGGAAATGGTGCGCAGCAAATGGAAGCGACAGCGTATGGCGACCATTGGCGCCTGCGCTGCATGACGATTCGACCACGTGGTGTTTGTTCGTTGTGGTCGGACTGAACCTGCGGCGACTGTCTCGCTTGTTTGGAGAGCACGCGCTGCCGCGATGATTAATCGGGGAGAGAGAAGGCGAGGGAAATGGAAAGTGACCGGGAAGATGAGTGCTTTTGTTGTGATAGTCAAGAAGCATTAAAAATTTGATTTTTCATTGGTCTTGGAGATCCTGAAATTATTCCGTTGGACATGGCATCCATTTCATTATGTTTTCAGTTTAATCTAAATCAAATCATGTTAAGAACCCAGGGCTCAATTTTGTTTTTGGAACCGACGATTACATCTCGGTGGCATGCATTTCTGCCTCTTCTAATTTACTACGACGTACAGAGAAGTGACGTATGTTATGGTCGGTTGTCCCAGGATGATGTTTCGGTGAAAATTTTCTCTCAGCTTTATTGTTTTTGCTTGTAAATGATTTTTGGCTGTCGCACCTTACTCGCACCTTCCTCCTTTTATCAAAGGGAAAATTAATGTTCACGATATTTTGGATTAACTTAATTCCTTAAATACAGTTTTGCTTTGGGCTGTACGATTTCGTTTGTTAATTTCTTTGGACCCGGTTCTTTTACTTTCAAGGGTGCTATTAAAACTGATTTTCAAAACGAACCGCTCTTGATCAGACTTAAGAAAGAGCACGTTCTATTGTTAACTTCCTTCTGAAAGAATTTCCTTCTGCCAGAAACTTGGAGGATTTGGGAAACCATGAGAATTCTGTCGGAGGTCATTCATTCCAAAATCATTCGTGAATATTACTTTGACTCCACATCGCGTTGCTTTATTGGTTTCACAACTCTCTCCAATCTCCCTCGTATTGGACGATTTATCATTCGCAATGTGATTGGTATGTTTCCACGTAAGAAATAAAGTCCTGAAAGTTGCGGCTTCAAAAAAATTGATTTCGATTTATAAATCCATTGACACGGAGAGAGTAAAGCTTTCATCGACCAAGTTGACGTTGGTGGTGCTTCAAGTCAAAGGATGAGTTGAAAGGAGAATGGGTAATCATTGAGGTGGGCGAAATGTTAACATGTCTAAATATTAATGTTCGTCATTGGTCTGAAAGCAGTATATTAATCCTATGTATTTTGCAATATTGAAGAAAGGCCATAAAAGCTCCAATCCAAAATGTCTGAAAACTGCTCAAATTTTATTTCACCTAGATTCCCATTAATGCTTGATATGAATTTCTCCGTTTCTCGCGAACGCACATAATCTCTTAAATAGTGGTTAACCGCGAGATAACGAACTGCTACATTGAAAATGAAATGAAAATGGAGACGGGACCGGGATGTGAAACCGGGACTTCCTACTTTGCGCGCAGGGAATCTAACACTACGCTATGTTTTAACTCACAACTTCCGAGTACCTACTCGTGGAGGAGTGTTTGCAACGTCAGTCGGACTTGGGAGTCGAGGTGGGTGGTGCAGTGGATAGTGCGGTCAGAGCAGGAAGTCCCGGGTTCGAGTCCCGGTCCTTCGCAATTTTCACCTGGCTGGACGATTGTTCTCTGTATTCGATTGTAAATATTCTGTGTAATAGTGTAGTCTTTTTTCCGTATTCTTAATTTTGTACAAGATCCATGTTATTCTGTGATTAGTGTGGACTCTTATCTTTCCGGCATCTTAACCAATAACTGAATTTTTTTTCAGTAGTTTCCTGGTGAATTCCCACAGTGAAGGTCGAAACGTTGCGAAGAATGTGTAATTGAAAATAAATGATATCTGCAAAAATAAAGTCGTTTAATAAATGTTCTACAGTCGTAATTACAATATGCATTTGTCATTCAACTTTCGATGAACCTACAGACCTCCGAGGTGATCTCATACGAGACCTGTCCTCGTTTGTGCCGAAACCCTCGTTTGCGAACACTTGGTTGTGGGTTGAATTATTTAGAGATGATGTGTTGGAGATGCTCCAAATTGGAAAAATAAAATATTCATCATCAGTCACTAGAAGTAAACGAGTGCTGGATCGCGTTTGGAGGCGACTCCCCTCCAGCACAACTTCCTTAGGAGCCCTTCAGAGGACACTCACTCATTAGAGTTGTTTAATTTAATCGTAAAAAATAATACAATTAAAAAAACTGCTTCATTTTTCCACATCTCCGACATTGACACCACGCCCATGTTCTGTATTTTTCTTTAATCCTCAATATGGGATGACGCCGCTTTGTCATTACTTTCGCCACCCATCGTCGCCACGGCGAGATTCATGTGGACTTTTACAATTTTCATGTCGTCTACTTGGATACGTCTCCCATCGGTCCTAGTTTTATGATGCAATCTGCAATATCCATTTCAGTTACCTTTATTCTTAACAACTTTAACAATACACAATATAACTTTCCGCAATTTACTAACCATTAATGACATCTGCGTTTGTAACATAGTCATTCCGGGGAATCAGCAAATTCTTCTTAAGTGCTTAGATTGGAGCTATATAGCAATGACAAAGATCGCATTTTATCCACATGTGCCGGTTGAGTCGAATGCCAATGGTCTCTAAGGGTTTCGTCTTGAAATGAATCGACCGAATTTTGCTTGTTAATCAGACAGAATTGATGAAACGTGACGTTTCAGTTGTTAAAGAAACTTGAGAAGGAAATTCTATATTTAATCGTACAAAATCGAACGTAATTCGAATCTTGCGTTCTAATTTCTGTTGAAATATTCGTTCGATATATTTTGTCATTGTCTAAATGACTCACGAAGAAAATGGTTATTTCTGCAATGATTTATGGAGAAGTAAAAGAGATTAAATCAGAAAGGGATAATAAACCAGCATGTGTATGTTGATTTGTTGGAGTATTTCTTGTTATTTCTGCTGGAGGATACTCAATGAAATGTTCCAATATTGGACTGCGCAAGTCCAGAGAAGAGCACAGCTTATCTGCAGTATTGTATTCGTGACATTTCAACATCAATTGAGGTTTTATATATAATCTTCGTTGAGGTCTATAAATAAATTCATAAATGAATTCTTTCAATGTTCACGTGTATACAATATATTAGTATAAATTTAAGGTTCTGGCGTTTCAAGGAACCGTGTAATGATAAAAAAGGAATTAACAATCTGAGGAAAACCGTTGTAAAAGAATTCTCGGTTTTATTAATGATGGTGTATTTTAAACTATATCGGTAGTAACATTTTTATAAAACTCATATCTCGAGGCGCTGCTCACATAAATGTTGATGTAGTTGTAGTGTCGTACATTCCATTCACTGATACTTCATGCGATAATTAGATGTTTTCTTCACTTTCGGTTCAATTTGATCAATGGACTTACGTTTTTTTATCGACATCGGCAAATTACACTAATGCATATTTATTAATTGTATTACTTTCCTCAGTTTGATTCAGCGCAATGATCTTATTTCATTAACCACAAAGAATCTGAGTTTTTTTTCAATTTATTACTCTCTTTATGAACATTCATATGTATAATATTCATAATAATACTCCTTGTTGTTTTCCCCGAGGTTCTTAAACATTGAAACTTTTAAACTTTTTTTATTTCAGTTATTTTGTTAAATAAGTTTTCCTTAATTTCTTAAGTAAGAAACGATTCACGAAGACATACAGCATCCATAATTGCATTCGAATTTGTATTAAATTATGACTAATTACAAAATACTGGCAGAACGAAAATAACTTGTCTTTAAGTAATTATACAGTAAAAAGTAAGGTAGTACCTGTGTAATACAAGATTGTTTAATACCATGATTGCTGCATCTTCGCTGAGACACGAGTATAGTGCGTAGCGAGGCTGTGGGTGCGTGAGTTGACGGTGAGGCAGTCACCTGCGTATGTGAGGACGGCGTGTCGACGCAGGTCCTACCAGTTCAAAGGACCCACCCTGCCACCTGTGCCCTCTGCGTCCGCCGGCAGAAGGGTATGCGAGCTATGTCGTCTCCAGAAGCGCATGTCGCCGACGGAAATAACCGCCTCGCCCTTTGTCACGTGGACTGAAATACGGGAAGACAGAGGAGGAGGAGGAGAAGAAATGAGGAGGGAAGATAGAAAACACGAGTATGGGATAGCAGGTCTCAGATGGATGAAGGGCGTCTGTGGGAAAAGAAGTTATTGATTGCAACAAAGAAAATATATTGATGCAGAATGCATGGGAATTTTCAAGCATGCTTTATTTTTCAGTACGACTCGCACAAATTGACTAGTACATATCTAGCTGCATTTCTACTTACTAGTTGCGGCATCTGTGTTTTCTAGAGTTGGTTGCGAGGTTAAAATAGTTGTCCTTTTTTATGTTGGGGTGTTTTCTTGTTAGAAGTTCGTAAATCAATCATAGAGAACATATTATATTCAACAATTCGTTTGTCAATGTAGCCTGTTTACGTATCCAGTGAAATGGAAACACAGTTGAGGTTAACAGTTGGCTGCGCTTTCCGTGGCGTTGAGAGACAACTCATCCTAGCAACATCCATTTCTTGTCGTACATCGTGTAAAACGCTCATTTCGGAACTGTACTAGCAGACGACGTCAAGCGTTACGTCATCCACTTCACACCCATAACTTGTACTGCAACTGCACACAAATTGTCTGTAAAATGGACCGCGTAAAGCGAGCTTAAGGACTACGGTGACGAGTGCTAGTACAGCCCAATTCTACGTGAGTTCACTAGACACATCGTGAATCCATTTTTGGGGGGACCGCATCTAGATGGAATCCAGATTGCCGTAGTATTACAACTGCGATGGTAAGTCGCAGAGGGTAGACTTTTCAATCTTCACAGCTACATGAACTGAGACATAGATGGGCACTCTTCACTGAATGGGGACGGAAAGAGGTGTGGAGTACAGATGTAATTCTATTACGTATTGAAAAAATATCGTTTATGTATCACTGATTGATTTAATCCTCGTAGCAGTAGTGCTTCTGAGCTGAGGCCATGTTAATCATGTATTCTTTTCATAGAGGTTGTAAAGGACTTCTTGAGCAGCTTCTCTCGTTGCTTGGAGTCGAAGATCCTTCTCTAGTTGGTGGCAGCTCAAAGCAAAGACGCTCCCTCTGGAGGGGTGGGGGTGCCGTAGGGCCCGAGGAACGCACGGAGGCCGGCAAACGAGCACGGAGCCCCAGCCGAAGGCACCAGGGTTGTTGCGTGGGCGGAGGAACTATGAACTCGAGAGGCGAGTCGACAACTAAGTTTCTCTCCTTAGGCTCAACTCTGCACGACGTAATAAATGAAGGATTGCTCCTGTGAATGTTGAGGAAGTCCTCAGGGGTATCAATTTCTCCTCTGGGGTTGCTACGTATATTTCCGACCCCTAGTTTTTCGTTGAGTGCACTACTTTACCCTGACTAAACTGTTCCTGTCAAAAACCATTCCTATTTTTCTTATCGCACATTTAAAAAATAAAAGTTAGC
>NNCF01133229.1:82878-96481 GCA_002313205.1 Laupala kohalensis | reverse complement strand
GGGGGCTAACCGGGGAGCATTTTTGTTTAAAAAATATGGTTTATAAATATAACCTTTAAGTGAAATGCATCAAATAAATAATTAACAATTAAAAATCTGGTATTATTAATAACAATATTAATAATAATAACAATTATAACATTACAATTATTCATTTGATAACATTTTTATAAAGTATGCCATTTATCAACTTCAATATTATATGTTAAAAGTTCAGGTCCAATGGGGGGGGGGGCTATAGCCCCCTTAGCCCCCCCCTCCTAATATATCCGCCACTAATCACTATGGCGTGGTTAGTGGTTTAGTCGTGATCAGGTAGCAAACAGACACACACACACTTTCACGATACACATTTATATATTAGTGTGGCTTAAAAGACTCCCTGGATAATTACAATACAGTCGCCAGGTTGCTCGTACAACCTTAAATGCTGGTAGCACGTATCTAAACAATTTATCTGCGTTAAGTTCCCGAAATAGAAATCTGCTGGCGTTTGCTCTCACAGGTATTGAGCCAGTGACGAAGACCCATTGGATCAGCTGACCGCGGTCGACGCAGCGTTGCGTCAGTCCCGTGAGCTCCGAATAAACGACCGCTTGAGTTTGGCTGCGTCCGCCTATCCGTCCGTCCGTCACTTGACCGTTTACTCTGCTGTGCCACTGCGCTGTTGACTTTGGCGTCCCTCAGGCTGCGCATAATTCGGTAAATCATTCCCAGAGCGTCCCCCTTCGTCCTCCTTTCTTTACTCCCTGCTTTCTCTTCTTCCTTTCCATCCCATGGTCTAATAGTTTTCCGTCATCTCTCCACGTCAGGATGGCTGGCTCCAGATGGTGCCCCAACGTAGAGTTTATGTATATTATCCTAGAATTATCAACAATACTTATGCAAAGACCATCAAGAATTTAATGTTACTTCATAATTTTCGTCATTTATCAAAATTTAATAAAAAGTATTTGCCTGCAAATATCTTTTCTATGCTCAGGTCACAATCAAGATGGAAGAGTTTAAAACCATTGAAAAAGATAGCTGATAGAAAATGACGCATCAGATGTACGTTAATTATGTATACATTTTGAGCAAATTGAAACAACAAACAACTAACATTTTTTATTTGAAGTTTCTAGATTTTTCTAAATTATATTTTGTAGGTGTACTAATGACTCAAAGTAATACAATGCTCTTCATTCGTCCAAAAATATATAGTAATCATGTATACTTCCGAACACATCTACGACCTCGGGATGTGTATTATTAATTCGCAAAATATTCCAAACGTCACCCTAGGAATATTTCGTTTTATAAGTTACTCATCAGTGAAAATAAAAGTAATTTTTAAACACTTTTACGTTAGTAAATTTAATACACTTATGCATGATTGAATTAGAGATGACTCGTGTGTTGGTGAAACGATGATCCTGTTGCTAGGTGAAATGAAATAGTTCAGCGGAGTGCGTGACTGGGATGTCAGACTTCGCTCTGGTCATCGGGGTGACAGTCGACATGACGCGAGATTCCAATGCATTTATCCGCTGCCCATTTCCGAGGTTGTGCTGATGCTGTGTCTAGGTTTCTTAATTTAATTTGTTTGAACGTCATTTATTATATCTATGTTACAGTAATAATTTCTCTTGCTTCATCGTCTTCTTTCTTCTGCTCGTCGATTTACATTTCATGACTTCCTTCATTCCTTCATCTTTTATTTTACGTCGTTTATGTTTTCCTATTATATGTTACATGTACTAAAAATTTGTTGTATTTTGTCGTGCCATCTATTATTTTATGTTTTATCTGTTTCTATTATATCTCCTACCTCCATTTCTATTTTGTAATTTTCTCTGTCTACCACGTATGTTCCGCACTCCCATATAGTATGACTTGAAATCCTACCCTATTGCACGTAAGCATCTCCAGTTCCCAGCTTCCCATATTTATGTAGGTATGCGATCATGTCTCCATGTTTCGATGATATCTGCATCGTTTCTCCGTGTGGTTGTTGATATGAGTAAATTTTATATTAGCAGATTGCTGAATGTAAAATAAATAAATAAATAAATAAGGTGCCGTGTCATGTGTGTCTTCCTTTGGTATTCTTCTCCTACAGAATTTGCCACGTTTCTTGGTGTTTTTTTTGTTTTACCTCTTCATTCTCCGTCTATTATTATTCCACAGTTCCCTTAATAAGAACCCTTTTCCTAGCGTGTATATCTTATTTCTGTTTTCACTCTATTTTCCTGGGATTCTTTCCTTCTCCCACTTTTTCGTTCTGATACTTTTTGACACACCAATTACTCATCATCCGCCTCAAGGAGGTGCTTTGGTCAGGAAGGACTTTGGACATCATTGTGCTTTTCTTGCTTCAAAATATCTGACATACCGAGAGGAAATTAATAATAGTAATAATCAATAGTGGAGTCACCGTGGCTCAGTGGGTAGAACACTGTACTGCTGGCGGGACGTCAGGGGCTCTATCCCTGGCGAGAGGACGCAAATTTCCTCATACCTCAGTCCTTAAAAACCTGTTTTCATTTTTGTATTTAAATGAGCAACAAAAAATAAATAATAAGGCATTAAAAATAAACCTCACAGGCTTACTGAGCGCTCTGTAACATGATTATCAGATATTTCCCGGGGTCAATCCAGTCGGAGCTAAATGCTGGCCATATCTATTCTATCTTGTGCCGAGACCAAGAAATAGTGTCTATTCTCCCTGAACCCCATGGGCACACCTTTGGAACCTGTGGTGAGACACTTTTACTTCAATCAACAAATGAAAAGGATCGATGCGATACGAATATTCTTTGATTCCCTTGTATAGTGCTGTGGTGGAATATTTCTTATTTATGTTGTTTATGATTGAAACATGTGATGCTAGATAGTGGAAAGTCCCTAAGGTAAATGCAATTCCTTGTGATAAATCGTATTTGACGCTATGTAATTACAAATATCCACAGTTTGATACCTCATGGAAGCACAGATTGATTCAACCATTGCTGAACAAGGAACCACGAAATTGGTTTCCTTACCTGTGTTAGCGCTTCTTTTTAATACCTTCTTTGCTATCGTGTTATTTCAACTGGAATTATATATTCCGCCTGCCGTTGCTTCCTAACTTTGTGATGGATTGTCTTCCAGCGCAGGAATTCGTGCTTCGTTCGTGTCATATTTAAAATTTCATCCAGATCCACGCTCCGCGATTCTCCAGCGGACTTTCACCTTTATACGGCCATGTCTTTACTTCTCGAGCTTAGAAGTTGCACTCATCGAAACTACTTGTTAACAAAGAAACATTACTCTATCCCTTATTCTTTTACTCTGAGCACCTGTTTCTTCTTCTTCTTTTTCTCATGGAAGTATGGGGAAACACTTGGAGAACAGAATGTTAAAAAGTTGGCTGTATTTCAATGTTCAGCAAAGAATCTGCCTCTATTTCTGCTCGTGAAACTGCGCCTATAAACTTGGTTGGCTGCCTCTGAAGAAGCCCTGGGTGCCGTGTTCACACGAAACAACAGACGAGCGCAGGGAGTTAGGGAAGCTATGGAGACGACTCAGGAAGGTTGAGGAGGGAAAGTATGACCGGGGCAAGACGGCAAGGGTCGCGAGCTGTAGGATTCCACGTTTCCAGCGTCGGACGTTTTCCCTGGACGGAATGTGTTACTTCCGCGTAGGTAGTAAGTGTAGTGCATGGATGGAGAGAGAGAGAGGTGCAATTACAGACTATTTGTCTCGCCTCATGAGTTGGCACAATCTCGATCTGTATGTTGTGTTTCAACACGACCAACATCCTCTAAATTTCTCATATTAATGTATGAGGATGCGCTGCGTCAGAAACAAGTAAATATGAGGAATTTGTCTTCTTCACCGTGCTTATGTTTTTGAAGTTAGACTACTTCCTTGTTCTCATAAAAATCCCTTCTTAGGTCATTTTGACATTTGGGTCATATTTTCAAGCGCAGAGATTCACGAAAGACAAAAGAGAATGAGGTCATAAATGTATAAGTGGCGGAATCACATTCCGAATGCTGCTATCGCTTGTTGTGTTTTGTGGGTCAATCGAAAGGAAGGTGCGACGCCATCCGCTTCTCTTCGGTTCCTTTTCTCTTCCTGCACCACACGTGCGCCACCCTCTTGCACCCTGCCGCTCTCCTTGCGCCGCCGCTCGCTGGCGTGACACCGCGCCGCAGACCGTGGCGTGCGGGACGCGTATGCTAATGCCAGCCATACATTATACATGTCTACTTCCCCTCGCCCACCCCCTGGCTGCCACCACGAACCCACATCCACCGCCCCCGCCCCCGCCCCCGCAGCGGGTGACCCCGCGGAAGCAGCCACCGTGCGGATACCCGCCCTCGCCTTCGCTGCACGGACCTATAGGTCTTAAAATGAGAGATGGGTCAGCGTTCTGCCCTTCGCAGCTGCAGTCGTATCGGAGTAGCGTTATTCATGGCGATGCTGGTGCAAGCTACACTTTTAACTGATGCAGTCACCAGGAGGGTATTCATTTGAATTATACCTGTATTAAGGACAATATTAGAATGGTTCAAGTTTGACTACCATCTGCTCCATGTAAACATTACTGAACGACATGCATATATTTCTTCCGTATTCGAACACGCGCAGAATGTGTGATAAATTTCGACCTGGTGAAAATGACGAGCCAGGTATCGAACCCGGGACTCCTGCCTCGATTGTAAGGTTGTCGACCACTACACCACCCGTTCGCCTTTCGTTACTGTACACCATTTCCACCCCGGAAGACATCCCTATAAAGGAGATTCGTGAACACGTTGTGTGCACGTATGTACCGGGTTCACACGAACGATACGTGATAACTTTCGGTCAGGTGAAAAATTGTGACGATTTCAACTCAACTAAATGGTTCTCATAAATTCAGAATTCTTTTTGTTATTATAATGTTGAAAAAATCAGTTTCTTACCTTTATTATCTTTAGCAAATTTTCCGTGAGTAAACTGTTAGATGAACTATTCGGCAAGTTTTCTGTTTCCGTGTCATCTGAAGTTCTACGAGATCTTCATAGCAAATTTGCCAATTTTCGTAATTTTGTGTCCATAAGTTCAAGTAAGCAGCTCGTAACAAAAGAATGTTCCCATTATTCCATTGCATCATTCTATTAACGCTTATGAAAGATTTTAATTTCTGAAAAGAACAGTTAGTTTGTTACACCAGTGTTCTTATGTATATTTTTAATTTTTGATACTATATTCAGTGATTTTTTATTCTCATTTTTATTCTTATTTAATATTATTATATTATTACATAAAAATGGAAAATGTGGAAGTTTTGTAACTTAATTATCTGAACAATTTGGAGTTTTCATAACAAATAGTTTTTTAACTGAACTGTGCTTACGGGCATGCAGGTATAAAAGGAGGGAGAGCTACAGTGCATATTCATTACGTGATTCATAATTACCTCGGGATTTCGGAAGTTTATTATTAAATACCGAAAAACGATACAGTTTTGCTTTCGTTACATAAAGTATCTCTCAAACTGCGCATTGATTATAACATCGCGTAGCAACATCATTTTGTATCATTATATTAAGCAACATCGTGTAATTGCAATTTAGCCTCTAGGTGTCAGTGGTGATATATATTACGTTCCCGGGGAGATTGTTTTGCTGAAATTATTTTTATCTGACGAGGTCACATTTCATGTGTCTGTAAAGGTCAACCGCATATGGGGCACACAAGATATTTAAATGCACCTAAAACTCGGTACGTGACATTTCATCACTGAGTCGGAACTAGAAACTTAATTTAAAAAGTTGGTGTCTTCATGTGTTATTTTAAAAAGTTATTTCAAAACTTAATTTAAAAAGTTATTTCATTTACTGATAACTTTTGCTAACACGAAAAATGACACATCCTTCTTAGCGTTATACGGTGGATTTGTAAGACGTGGTTTAAACCGCGGTTTCGAGACGCGGTTTTAAAACCTCGGTTTGAGCCGTTGCGCAAATTCGATTCCTAAGACGAGGTTTCCACGTGGTCTGACTAGACCGCGTCTTCAAGACGTGTCTTCGGAAATCACACATGGCAACGTCACGATTCTCAATTTTATCCCACAGAAATTACGCGCAGAAACGCATAGAATCTACAGAAAGAACTTGCACGCAATGTTTTGAATTTTGTGTTTCCATTACGTCGCAAACCGATATTAAAGGTAATAATAAAAATGGCATTTTTTATTATAACAATAATAATTTAAAACACATTACACATCATCATCCTTATCTATTATGCCTGTTATACGTTTAAGATATTTTTTTAATTTCAGACAATACATTTATTTACAACATTACATCTTTCTACAAAATATTCTTGGGATAAGAAGTGCCATGAAATCTAATTAAAAGTTATATTTGTGGATATATTTTCTCGTACATGTTATAGTTCTCACTAGTTTTACAATTACAATATGAAAACAACTTAAACTATAAGATGAAAAGACCTTTATTTACAAAAAGAGATGGATGAAAACAGAAAATGAATCTTTAAAATTCTGCAAACAGTTTTATTCTAGTGTGCTCGTATCTGTGAGTTAAAATTTTTTTTTTTCGTTTGAAACTTTGTCTCCCCACAAGATGAACTAAACCCTCAAGAATACCAGGTAATAATCCTCCACTGAGTAGAATGTGTTATTTGCACAAAATCTAGAAATATAATTTAATAAGACCATTGATAATAGTATGGTGCTTTGTGGTAGAAGATACCATGTCAATTTCTTCCGTGAGTAAAAATATTCATTATAATACCGCAGAAATACTGATGGCATTTACCTTTGACTATTTAAAATCTTCGCAATTTTTACTCGTATTGTTGTAATGTTTCCATCAAAGCAGCGTTCTCAAATCATTGAATGACTCCGTCATACTTTCATATCTCTTAAAATGTTAGACCTCTTTAACCTCAAATCGCGTAACAACGAACTGCGAGATGCGGTTTCAAACCTACCTCAGCCAAGGTGTGGACTTTTCGAGCCATGGCTTGACAATGGCGTCCGAACCTCGTTTTAGCATGCGAAATCGAGGTTTCAAGCCGCGTCTTCTAAAAACTCCGTTCAGACTACGTCTTAGAAATCCACCGAGACGCTAGAGTCAAAGTGGTAGTTATGAAAAGCTAAAAAAAGATTCTTCTCCCAGACATACGAACTGAAAATATATAATTAAAAATTGAACTGAATATGTCATTGGATGATTTAGTCGTATAATGTAACGCCTTTTTGTGACATAATATAATTTATGCAAAATAACGTAAAACCACGCGCTACACATTTTTTTCTTCACTGAAATGAAATACTCGTTCAACTTCCGCTAAGACTAACAGAGCTAATGAAATAATAGTCTCTAGCAGTTTGTTCTCCATTTTACGCTCTGAATAGCAAAATAAGAAAAGCGAATGTATTCTGTATACTACGCAGTCTTACTTAACGATATTTATCTTGGAGAAACTATAGCATGCGAAACTATAGCATGTTTGGGGCCCGTGTACATTGCTTCCCCGGAAGCTGGTGTACATCCTTTGGTAAATGCGAATATGACTTTTTATAGAATTTTAAACCAAATCCTTCTTATTTACAGTTTTCTTAAAGGAATAATGTTACGAATGTTTAGAAAGCAATAATTGTAATTAATGAAAAGTTTACGCAGTGTGTAAGGAAAGTGTTGAAATCGGTTGAAAAAAAAATTGAGATCTCTTCAGATCTTTGCAAATTGGCTCCTGGAGAGTGTATTTTCAAATTTTGTCGATGTTCAATCTAGTATGTATGTACGTACGTATGCATGTCTGTGTGTGTAAGTGTTTGTCTCTTTTATTCTTTGTTTTAGATCAAGCATTCTTTTTTTCTGATGATTTTTTCTTACTTGAATCGATTAGGATATTGGAAACAAGTTTATACAATTTTCAGTTTTACAAAATCCTCAATTTTGACGAGTTCCACATAAAAAACCTTGAATGTTTAATTTTGGAATATTTCTGTCACTTATTGTGTTTATAGACGTGTAAAATTTCTAATTTGATACTGGGCCAAAATCTACTTTCATTGTGAGACTTTATTGACGTCACGTTTTTCTTTGTTTTCAATGAGGCAGTTGGCGAAATGTGAGACAGCTTCTTGTTTTTAAACGCGTTGTCCAATATGTTCAAGAGTCCTGTATTTAATGGTTCCCTCCGATTGTCCTACTTACAGAAAGACAGTCGCGAAAAGAGAGGGCGTATACTCCACAGCAAAGAAGACGGGAGATGAAGTTCGATGCCAAGTGTTTGTTGAGATAGAGAGAAATATGAATATTGAACTGTTCTATCGAATTGGCGGTTTCTAGCTCGAGAAGGTGATGAAACTAGTGGAATTTCGTGTGTAAATAATTTTAGTATGCTCTTTATAATTTTTTCTTTCTTCTATTTATCTTAAACTCTCATNCTAAATATGTCTAATTGGTTGAAAATGTTTTTTTTGTTATTTTTTTTAATTACATGGCTGTCAAATGTCGTTCGTTATGCGTGGTCTATTTCCCCAGTCGTCTATTTTCGGTTTGTTCAAACCTTGTTTATGTAGGAATCAGAGTATTGGATATTTACACGAAAACACTCACAAATGACACCGTAATTGCCATAGGTGAGTCGAATGGCATCAATATGGGAGAACAATTCAATTCTTATGAACATATGCAGAAACTCAAAAGGCTTCCCTATACACTAACGTAATATTCTATAGCCTGCCTGCACGTTACAACATGCCATCACTGAACAACAAAATAAACTACGCCTTCGTTCGCCCTAAAACATCACTGGGAGGCACATACATCACATTTCTTGATCTGCAACCTCTCCGCCAAGGACCTCACCTGGTCATTCCACGTAAATCAACACAGGGTAAAAACCTCACCATCTTAGATTTTGATAAAATTTTATAAGGAGGTAACCATGATATAGATTAAGAAAAGTACCAAGTATTCTTGTAAAATTTCTACCCTTTTGAAAGTTACAACAATGTAAAGTTTAAACAAAACTGCTCTACACAAAAATTTTGAATTGCTCTGGAAGCTGTCCTAATTGAGATAGTGACCTGGGAGAGGTGTCATTTTACAGCTTATTTAATGATCTTTAAAATGATATGATATAGGTTATGGAGAAAAAAATTAACTCGTTCAATATCAAAATTTTTGATTTTTAATTTCTCAAAATGCGCCGCTTCAAAAATTTTCAAATTAGTACTAGAAGTAGTTTATATCCTTGTTAATCAGCTGAAAAAATATTAATGTGGGATGAAAATGGGTTCAGTGTTAAAACAACAAAATAATGAAGTTTTATTGCCGCGTACCGCGTGCAGAACAAGAATTTTTCTCTTAAATCATTGGAAAGATCATTAAACAAGCTGTAAAATGACACCATCTACCAGGTCTCTATCTGAATTAGGAGAGCTTCCAGAGCAATTCAAAAGTTTTGTGTAGAGCCATTTTGGGGCGTTTTGTTTAAACTTTATGTTGTTGTAACTTCAAGAAGAAGGGAAATTTTACAACAATACTTGGTACTTCTCTTAATCTATTTGATAGCTACCTCCTTACAAAATTTTATCAAAATCTGAGATGGTCAAGTAAAAAAAAATCTATTAAAATTGTGTTGATTTGACGTGGAATGGCCCCACCCTGCGCAGATTATACCTGAGATAGAAGCTACGCATTGCCTCTCTGTGAGCTACGTAAGTTATGAATTAATATTTTACCTAAATCAACTTGAGCTGTTGATTTTCACCTTCCATTCTCTTTCGATATCACCTGGCCAGAACCACTGCTTATTCACAGCGATGCACAGCGATGATTTGAAAGACATTCCTCTTGACTGTGTCCGCATGCTTTGAAATGCATGAATAGCAATTTAAATGCCTTGTTGACGCCAGGAATTTTAATTCTAGAATCTTCGCTGAGCCTTGGCACTTTGGTGATGTAAATAATTGTGAGAGTTTTCATTGTTCGTAAAACCGCTCTTGTTTCATGCCGAGACTTGAGCCTGAGCCAATGAGAGCAGTTTCTACCCAATCTCCACTATATACGACGAGACCAAAATAACTCAACCGAATTCTCTTCGTAATTGTATGTTATGTGTTAATAAATTTCTACCATTTGCTTTCATGTTGAGATTTGGACTGTTTCACGTAAATCCGATATTAATTAAGAAAGTAAAATATTCTATTTATGTCTGCTTTTTTCCTCCATTCGTCCGCGCTGCAAGAGTCGTGTCAGAACAAACATCATATTAATTTATTGCAAGTGAATAATACTCAGTGGCAGATAAAAATACATAATAAATGTGTACTTAAATAACAAATCCAGCACCCAAATATCTATATAACACACATGGTATTAAGTGGTTAGAAAATTTGTACATAAGGTAACGACGAGAAGGAAATAAATTAAAAGAATTAATTATTTACATAAGACCTATATGTGTGTATATTCACATAACACGCACGAACATATTTTCGCTTCCAAACAGATACAGACACACTATATAATTGCATACAAATGTGCATGAATACACACACACACACACACATATATATATATATATATATATATATATATATATATATATATATATATATATATATATATACATATATATATCATTGCTCTTCCTATACATTTAACATAAAAGTAATTGCTGTAATATAGTAAAAAAATTAATAATTAAGTAAAGAACCAAAACGGGGTAGCTTGAATTGACATGCTCACTACTTTGCTCTATTCTACACCACACTTCACTTCACTATAACTATTCACTCTGAGCATTTTCTATACCCTTCGGCTTCAATGCACTTCACATGTGCTCCTCTTTCGACGAAGCAAGAAGACGGTTGCGGAAACAGTTTACTCTCTTTTGGCAGGTTCGTAAGTGTGCCTTCAGGTAAGTTATTTCAGTTTACAATGTTTCTATTTACAAATGAGTATATGCCAATATACGTTTTCTGACTTCTACATTTTATTTTACGCTTGTGTTCGCCGAGACTTGTAATTCGGCTGGTGGAGCCTAGCGTTCGCTGATTTCCACGTTTATGTAGTATAGGTTTGTGTGTTAGAACGTGTATAATTTGTGTAAATATTGTTTGCTACGCAAATCTATACTCTGTGATGGATATTTATCGAACTTGATGAAATATTGTGAAATGCATAAAAGAGATCGTTTTCCATTCTCTTTACCTAATTGTTTTCTTTTTGTACGATCGTAATAAAACTTAAGTCGAAAATACATTAATATTGTCGTTATATGCACAGTCAACTTCCGGACGACGAAGGATAAATTATCTTATAGCAGTAATAATAATAATAATAATAATAGTAAATTTTTGCAATTGTACTTTTCCATTGAAGGGATTGCTTGACTAGTTTCTCGTACCCTCTTCATCAAGCCAAGAGCTGAGAATTCAATCGAGATGATGATGAGAGAAAGTAATCATTTTATTATATACTTGAAGAAAGGGTTATATTTCCATGCCATTACACGTGTGTCTCTATTAATCTTCATTTGGGTGTACAAATCTCGACAAGGTCGCACGAGGAATATCGATATTATTTATTGTGAAAGAATGTCCATTGTACTGTCTATGAGCATCTTTGTGTGTTGTAGAAAATCGTTAAGACATTGTCAGCTTCATCAGAAATACTTTGCTTAGTGGTCAAATTCTAAGTTCGTCCAAGAAAAACTGTGAACGAACAAAAAATTAGTTAAAAAACAGTTAATGTGTATTATCCCCGTGATGAGAGCCATGAATACATCACTAGTTAATGATATTAGTATAAATTTTAATCCACATCTAACTTCAGTACACGCCTGATTTAAATAAACTTCTCGCTGTGTAACCACGAATAAACCTGATTCGTGTTTTCAATTTTGTATATTCCTGTGATAAAGACACATCTGTAGAAAATGCGTTTGAATAAATAAGCTATCATATTTCTCTGTGTGAGTTACAAAACACAGTTGTAACTCACAGTCTTTGTCTGATAAAGTGCGTTCGCTCAAAATAGTATCCTAGACCACAATGTACTATTTTTAACTTTCGACGTAATTACAGCTGAAAATGGTAAGCAAATTAGTCAATTTTCGTTGCACAAAATTGTCGTGCAGCTGGACGTAATCCAATGAGATATATTGAGACTATTTTTGGCAGTCACGTGATTCGAATGAAGCGTATTGTGTTTGTTTCTGCATCTTCTCCCTCGGGGATTTCCCCTCGTCCTGCGGGTTTTTTTCCACGCCGCCGATCGCGCCTCCCAACTCGTTTATTGCGTGCTCTATTGGTCGTTGGTGCGAGGAGTGTGGTGTGCGTGAGGCGCCCGGGACGGTGACCGTTCCGTGACGGGACCTACCGTCCCAAACCGCCTCTCTCCGTTCTCCTTTATTAACTTCTCAATATATGTCTGCTGCCTTTTTGCCTCCCTCCCCCTCTCTCTGCTTGTTATAAATCAAAACTTCACTTCATCCTCTCTCTGGGTGCGGTTTCTTTTTCACGTGTCATAAACCTATTTGCATAGACCAATAATGAAAACTAGAGGTGAACGTATGTGAATTACTAACACACACACACACGGAAAAAGTATGAAAAGTATATCGCTCAAATTACTGGAATAATTAACTCATACATTCATCAAAGTATGAAATTCTTAACTATCCTACAAATGATTTATTTATGCGCATCTTTGATTGTATGAGTAAACATGATAATACAAGATTATATACGAACGAAAAAAAGGGACATTATAATGAAATTTATTCTCAGAAAACAATTACAAACTGTGCATGATCACTTAGAAGACAAACTAATTTACTCTCCGGAAGCGAACAAAGGACCATCCCATCAATTCGGACTAGAGCCGTAAGGCACAGGTGGATTTAACATTAGAGCACACTCCTATGAATACAAATTGTTAGCTACGTGTCATAATATCAATAGAATATCGACAAATTTGCATTAAAAACACACAAAAGTAATTTCTAATGTACGTATTAATATAAAATCTTTAAATTATTTATACAAATACAACATTAATAGCATAGGAACCCAAAAATCGTCTTATTACTTTCATAGTAAAGAAATATGTGGATGATAAAACCAGTTCCAATGTACCTATTACCGGGCACATTTCGACAAAAATAAATTCAAGAAATATTTCCATACTAGCATTCGAACAATGAATCTTGGGGTTGCTTTCTGTGCTACCCGGGAGACAATTTATGAATGCTGACACACACACTTGGAGAAAAACGGCGATGAATGATGTTTTGTGCGGCATACGTCTTAATTTTGTTAGCCTTTCCTACTTCAGTCCGGGTCAGCTATGGAAGACACGATATGTGACGTGGGGGTAAAAAGCATACTTTGTAAAAGTGTTACCAGATTAATAATTATTAGTTACAATTGTTATAATATTAGCATATTAAAAAAATTAATTATACCATATTAATAAAACTAATATTACCATTTTAATAACTTTATTAAATAATTGTTATTGTTGTTAATAATATCAGATTGTTAATTATTTATTTGATGTATTTCAATTAAGGTTATATTCATAAGATGTGTTGT
>NNCF01133229.1:69726-82844 GCA_002313205.1 Laupala kohalensis | reverse complement strand
AAATTGGTCCCCGGTTCCCCCCCCCCCCAGTTGATTACGGTGTAGATCCGACATTGAACCGAAGTGACCGTCCATTGGCATGACATTGACACTCTGCCCGACGTCCTCATACCAGTTAGCTTTTGCCTTATTTACTCTTAACTTCATTGGAGAAAACATTTATTAATAAATTTGACTTAGTTCATAAATCAAAATTGTAAAATTGAAGTAAGTTACAGAAAGGGGAAAATCATTCACCCATAACTATATAAATGTTGAACTTCGTATCAATGAAATTTCGAAAGTAAAGACGATTACCAGTGAACGAGAATATAATTGAAAGATTTCATATAAATCATCAATTTTTTCACTATTTGGCCACCACGATGAAGAAATAACCGGAGAATTGGTTCGGTATTTGAGAATTAAAAGAAAATACTTGGAAAAAAATTTGAGCCATGTCTTCTGGATAAAGTTGCAAAAAAATGTGCCTATTATTGCCTATATATTGCATTCCAATCAGCTTTCTTGTAATAGCCAGTTAATTGCTTGTATAGATTTAGCTCAAAAATTAATCTGATGCAGGAGGGCATTCGATATTTTCGGATTGGACTAGAAGAAAGTGTCAGGGGTAAAAGAAATCATGTCAGAGTCGCTCCCTACAATGTACAGCAATCTTGTGAACTTATTGCAGGCATTAAGTCACAGCGGAGGCAATATTGAAATGTATGAAGCGCACTACGCCACAGTTGTATGTTTTGGCAAAATTTTGTTGGCTTCGTGTCTTTGCTGCCAAGTAATAACAACCAATGAGAATGTAGAAGGTTGGTGTACGGAGGACACACTGACTTCTGTTCCTCTCAGGGGAATTGAACTCATATGATGTGTTATAGGTTCATGACCATTCGTGGGAAAATATAGATGCGATTATGCTCGTATCTTTTGGATAGTTCAGTTGCTTCTGAGATTGCTACCGTAATAGTGTTTGAATGACAGAAAGCTCTGCGAGCGTCGAACCCGAGTATATTTGTTTGTTACAACGATTTATTTTTCTTCTCAGGGTTTCTACATTATCAACATCGGATTTCTTTATTCTAGCTATGCTAGCTTTAGGAATGTTTGTCTTTCCGTATCATTATCAACCTATCTTCAATTTTTGCTCCCTATGTCAACGTACCACTCCAGAAGAAACATGGGACGTCATGCATACATTCTCTCACCACCTTTCGACGGTTCCTTTCGTTCACGGCGCTGCTTACATGAAACTTCTAAAAGGTGTACGTTCATTTACTGCTGTTCTATCATCCGGAATCTAGTTTCTACTCGATTGTTACTTGGGTTACCACAATCCTGTTTTCTCCTTGAATTAACTGCCCCTTATTGTTAGTATGTTCTGGTAAACACTCTTAAGTATTGCGGGTTGCTGAACTACCAAGATGTAGGATTGGTGTGTGACAGTGCTGTCAAACTTATCTTAGCCCAAGGTCATGTTCTATACACTTGCCATCAATCGGGCCTCCGCGGGAAAGTGTTTGGCAAAATGTTGAACGACGGCTAAATTTGATGGATCATATTCATTTATTTGTAACGCAGTGTTTTCATTATCATCAACAAATGTATATAATTTCAAACTGGAAAAGTTTAAAAACATATCTTCTATTGCCAAATAAAAAAATATTATATTAAAATGTTCTCGTATTATAATGTAAGTGAGGGTAATTCCGAACACAATTTTCTATGTTCTTTAACCGGACATTTAATTTTGACACCATAGAGTTATAACGCAAAGTTGTGCGCCCTATAGTTGAGTGTTACGGATGTGTGTGATTAATATTTTTGTTTAAGACGGTTTGGAAGTATAGAAATATTCATTAAAACTTTCTCATATTCACGAAGAAATATTCATTAAAACACAAAATATGTTTTCTGCACTGAAAAGATTTTTTATCAGTGTATCTTTTCAGTGTAAGAAGCATTTTGTGTATATAGAAAAATTATATGTATATAATTACGAAACATTTAAAAATATTCTTATTTTTCCCAAGTCCATCATTTCATTCTAATCGACCTCAAATTTTTACCATACCTTTGAAATGAAGTTTAAAAGGTCGGATAAAAATTTCAAGTTAATGGATAAAATGAACGGCGAGGTAAATTTAGAATGCTCCAAATAGAATCTTAAATTCAGAGTAACTGCCTTTATTTTGTGATTCAAGGAATCTGGAAGTTGCATGCAAATATTATAAGATTATTTTATCGAATGTTATCATTATTCCAAAAANAGCTCCTTTTCTATTCATTATCGAAGAGACGGGACAATGGCGGATACGTGTTGACTTGAACAGAAATCTGTCAATTCTTGCTCGCTTACAAATGGCACGTGCGTTCACAGTCCTCATATACATTAGCAGTTTTGTCCTTGATCAAGACTAAATCACGTCACTGGACTTTCGTAGATCAAATAAAAGAATATTTCTTGTGGGATTAACATCGTCCTAGGAGTGCAATATTTTGTGTATGGGCACTTAGGACAAAATCGAAAAAAATAGAGGGTGTGCGTTTTAATTTTCGCAATTTTTTTTCCTTATATAGGGACACCCTAATATATATATTCGTGTTTTCTTTTCTATTAACTTTATAACTTTTTATTATATCTATTATATTATGTATATTATCGCTCAGAATCATTCACGTGCTTCGAGAAGGAAATGCCATGATGCATACAGGTCACTCTGACCATAATATCTCCCTGTGACATGGACGTGTTCCACTTCTCCCAAGGAAGAAGGAAGAACTCCTTCCGACGGAGATTTGAACTATGGTGACTATTGCTTTCGTCATCGACCGCATTGTTCTCCCAAGAACTCGCGTTTCTCAACCATCACGAAGAGCTTTCTTCTGGGAGCGATCGCATTTTTCGTTTTTGCCTTAAAATAGTGGCGCGGGGTGAATGACATGAAAGTTCGAGAAGCACACTGCAATGGAAATCGTGAGCTACTCATAATATGGAGTTTCGCCTTTTTTGATTCTCACCCTTGTTTTATACTTGTTCATTGTTTCGTGATAGTTTTTTTTACGAGTGCTATTCCACTATTTTATTAAATTACTTCAAGGGATGCTATAAGTTGAGAAAACAATGATATACTTACTAAAAGTATCGTATTGTCGTTAATTTAATGTCGTAAATCACATCTATATTTATCAGTTTACGAAACTTCGATCGCTGTCATTCAAACCACTCCAGTGATTGCTACTGTGATGTAGACTCACAATAGCACTTGCGTCATTATACTAATAAAGTTAATGGATGTTACTTACATTGCCTAAATTTACAGACCTCATTCACGCGTTTCTGAAGAAGAATGTCAATTTTCAGAAGACATATTTTTTCTTCAGTTTGTTTTATGCTGTGTGTGTAAATTCACCTTTAAAATTATTTACTTTGTTTTTGTGCCTTGTACTGTTTTTGTGCGTGAAGATTTACTTGTGGCTTAATAAATTTTCCCCCGTGTTTTAAAAAGTTCTACATTGTTTGGTTTCTTTTCTTGACAACGTGCGTCTGCTTTTCAGTTTTCGGTGCAATGTGATTCACGTTTCGCCATCAGAAAGAAGTAGTAAGAAATGATTAAGATTACACTTTGCGTCTGTGTTATTATTAATAAATTTACATGAATCACGATTGCGTAAAAAATTGTACTAGTTATTATATTGCATGACGTATGTGTCAGACAAGAAACAATTGGATGAAAAATATGAAATATATTTAGATGTATGTTGGGCTCATACTTTTCCTGCTATAGGGAACACGATTTAGTATATTAATACTCAATAACTAATATTGTAATGGAATGGCTAAGTTATTTGACATTTACTTTCAGGACACGTGAGGACAGTTAACTTTACAGGGGGAAATCCTTCGTGCACCGGTAAGATTGCTCGCCTATTTTCTGTGTAGACGGTGAATCATACCTCGGCTAAACCCTATGAACTTAGGTCATGACGGACGAAGCGAGTCCGCGCCAGGTTGACTCGCAGTTCTCTCGTTTTCGCAGCTATTCATCAACACCCTGCAACGCTCTTTCGTTGCTGCATCAGGTTCTGGGAATCCCCGGATGAAAGCGCGCGTTCGGGAAATCGCGAAGAATTCGCCCCACATAAAAAAAAATGAAAACTCGTACAGCAGTGTATAAGTTTTCTAAAATGTTGTCAATATAAAACGAAGTTATCAAACTTTGATCACATTAGTAAATGTGATTACAGAAGATGATTATTAATATATGGAAAATGAGACTATGGTACCATAAGAACCAAACAATTGTTTTGTAACATATATAAGAAATTCTTTTCGTCACTAACACTATATTTTGTATTATTCGAATGAACTAATATTTTATACTCAGTGACTAATATCGATGACGACAAAGATCGATTTCTCGAAAGCGTCGTTAGTCCTCGCCTTTTCTTTCCGTTTTTCCTTATACAGATTGTCTTGTTTATGCGCACAAATTACAGTATACCACAAACAACGATTAGGGGCTCGTACACGGGGCTAGTGAATGCCGCTTTTCAACACCTCTTCGTGTCTCCGCGCAGTGGAGTATATGGTGGCGAAACCTGGCCAAAAGTATTTTATCCGGTAAATTTCGTGAATTATGGCGAAAAATCATTTTTAACTACATAAACAAGTGTTATATTCATTATTCACGTTAAGATAATTTATATATAGAGCTCCTTTTTAATTGTTTATATAGATTTGATACATACCCTCTCGAATCAAAAATACATTTAAGTTAACATGACATTTGTTTATAGATATATAAACGATAATTTACCATGATCCATCAAATTCTTTTGACCAGGTTTCGTCTCAATATACTCCACTGTTCGGTGTCACGAAGCGCTGTTGAAAAACGATGTTCACTAGTTCCGTGTACATCCCCCTTTACGATGTTAATTTGTTATACACTGGTTTTTAATTTCTGCTAACATAATGTGAAATACACGTGAATGAATAGAATGGCTGAATGATCGAATTCCATTGCTTATGTTGGCTATAGATTAGCCGACCAAAATGACAGGAATAATTTTAGTTTACCGATACTGGAAACCCTGTGTGTCGAGTGCTTATCATTGTACGAGTGTACTCTTTGAAGGTTACTGTGGAATATTTATTTCCCATATTTCCTTCAATTATTTTTATCCTAAAGCATTTTTCACGAAGTCATTCCTAAATAAATAAATAAATAATTTGAAACTTACGTCCTTATGATGAATACCATATATTTTGTGATTTAAAGAACACAACCATTCGACTTTATTTTGTAACATACTATAACAAGATACATAACGGACTTAAATGTAAATGTTATTCCTCCCTAATTTTTCTACTTGTGTAAAAATTGTGATTTTCTCTTTTCTTACCTGGTCAGATGGTAGAGCGGACTCTATGGTCTGAGTCTCGTCACTAAATATGGGCGTTTTATAATAATAATAATTATTATTATTATTATTAACAACAGAACAATTGAACATGAACATTATACATAAATATAAACTCAAAATATATTTATAAAGAAACAGAAATTACACTTACATGTCATGATTTTGTATCGTAAATATCGATAGCCTTTCTGTGTCAGTGCGTAAATTCAAACTGTCTCTTGTATTTTTTATAAATATAATTTTTGATATGCTATGTTTGTAATTATTAACGTCTTTGTCCAACTTTGTGTTTCCCCAATCCATCAAGTGTTAAGTTACTATACTTTGTTCAACTGATTTTAAAATTCGTTTGCTCCTGGGTTCTTGTTTTTAACCCTCTCTTTGTTTGATTTAAACGTAAAGTCGAAAAGTTGTGTACTTAATCGCGCAAAATATATGGTATTCGTGCATCAGAAGGTCGTAAGTTTTAAATTACTTATATATTTTTATTGTATAATGGACGTTAATAGTGGTAACATTCCTAAATATACTTCTCCCGTGAAAGAAAAATGACTGAATGTGCTTGTGCAATGGATGTTGGTCATGTGATCGTGCTTCTCGAGGCGTGGCTTGCGAGTCCCCTCCCCCCAGGGACTTCCCCGTGACGTCGATCGCCGCCGAAGGCTTCTATAATGAGCGATGGCCCTCGTTCTGCGAACGCTCTCTCGGATTAGCTACATTAAAGACAACGCTACGATTTTATGATACGTATTTGAATGACAATATTTCAAAAAGCTAATTCGAGATTTTATGACAATTTCACGTAATTGTATTATTTTTAATCTTGCGGATAATTTATGTTCTTTTTGTTGTCAGGTTAAATTCTGTCCTACTTTAATGTTGTTCTTATCGATTTTTTGTTTCTGTCGAGGCTTTTATACTGAATTCTGTGCGAACATATTTTGGAGGTAGACGTACCCAAAGTTTTTCCACTTGAATGGCTTGCGACCTTTCAGACTTTTCAAAAAGAAATATTTTAAAAATGATGGTTAATAATTTTTAAATATGTAACATAGTTAAGCCTTTTTATGTTCTAGGATCATAATGTTGTTAAAAATGTAAGTATACCTTATCCTTGCTTGCAAGATATATTGAGTTGGGAACACTGTACGTTGGAAATTATTTATTCATTAAGGAAAATAATTTTTAATTAGTAGTCATTATTATCTATTCTCTGATTACGAATAGAAGATAGATCCCTGTTCTATGGATAAACATTGAAAAATGCGTGAATGTACGGGCTTTTATTCAATACAGAGATATGTGGAACTAATTAGTGAGGCATATTTTACTTCAAATGAATATTGGAAAACTAATAAATGCTTGCTATAGTTTTGTTACTTTTGGTAATTTTTAAAACTCAAATCTCTGTTTATTTTTAGCATAAATTTTCTTTTACGTGTTTTTACAGTATATGTTCGATAAGGGAAGTATTGCGTGAGATGTTACCGTATGGAAAATGGATCACAGAAATTGCTATTTTTTATGTTGTTGGGGCGGGAGACGTTCCTCTATTTTCTTCTAAAAGCAATAAAATCTATTTATGAGATTCGTTGCTTCTTTTGGTATGTTATTTTTCGCACGTCAATATGTTTTTAGGCAATTTCAATGCTTTATGCTGAGAAGAAACGAAGCCGACGAGACGCCGATGTGGCTTTTGTGACGTATGCACCCTCGGTCTCCCTGTCTGCTCTCACCATATGGTTGTCTGCACAAGAAGTTTGTTTAATGTATCATTCGATATTGTATTTTCGTACAGACGCTCGTGTTCTCCCCTTTGTCATCATTTTACTTTCTCATGTGCCTGTTACATACAAACTATTGTTATCGTGAAAAATTTCGAAAGCGATATTATGACCGAAATATCCGTTTTTGGTGGTCCCTGATTCCGAAAATGTGGTTTTTAGCATAATGCCCGTCCGTCCGTCTGTGCGCACCGATTTTAAGTTAGTGGATGAATGAATTTAATTCACATTTCGTATTTAGGGTAGAATTTACTTGTCAATACACGTGCTATATTTGTTTTTACTTTAATGCATGCGGTCACATGAAGGGCAAAGTACGTCTTTGGTGGTTGAAGGATTTCGATAACAAACAATTCGAATACAGATGAAAGTATGTGCAATGGTTTTACCTGAGTACTTCCCCATGTCTTTCGCATGACAACTGTCAGGCAACGGGTCGTTGTAACAGCGTCGCAAAGGCGATACTGAACGACATGTGCAAGATACATGTATGTCGCTGTTTTGAGGTAGCGACTTTGTGCCACGAAATTGTTGTATCTGTAAATGAGAAATGTAGATTTAACAAACACACAAAACTAGCTGATTACCCGGCATTGCCCGGGATTTTTCGTAGACTAATATGCTTTTGCTCAGGAAAAAATATAAACTATCTTTACTGTAAGATCTAAGTATATTTGCTTTTGGTTGTTGAAAACACGTAGAGCAACTTAAATTTTCAAATTCATTGTAATACAAAATTAATACGAAACTTGACTATATACTACACCAGGGGTCGGCAACCTATGACCCGAGGGTCACCGAGTGACCCATTTGATAATATCAAGTGACCCACTTTAGGTCCAAAAGTAAAGTATAATATATAAAAATTAATTCTAAAACATAATCTCCGACCCAAACGTCTCTTTAATACTCACATTGAATTTGACCCGCGGCCAAAAAGGTTTGCCGACCACTGTACTACACCATCTCGCGGGAGTCGCGCCGGTCGAATTTTCGCTTCCGAAGCATAACTCGGGTACACCATTTCATTAAAATTCTTGTAAAATCAAAACTATTTGACGAAATTTTCCGATTTAAAGACGTTTGTAATCTTTTGAATACCTAAAACAAACAATCCATTAAATTTGACGATGATTGATTTTTCCTTCCTAAATTACTCTGTAAAATTGAAGTACGCGTGCGTGTGGGCGACAACAATCAATGTGTTGCATGCGCAAAGTCTACTTGCTTCTTAACGCTTCGTGTTGCTTTCATGGAAAGAAGGTGTGTTGAGTGACGCATGCTATATGTCGCCTAAATGTCGCCTCAGTGATATTGCGCCTTTGCACCCTACGATTGGATCGCCTATCGTACGATCTTATCTAGACGAACTGCTTGGTGTATTACGTATTTGACTTCCGGCACAATTACGTTAATCTAATTACTTTTACTTAAGGATGAAGAAAACAAATTCGTGCGAAAGTCGTGACATTAATATTTTATTCTACGCTTACAGTGGAACTTTCCCCTCCGTGGCTCAGGTAGTAGCGTTCGAACTCATCACCACGTCATCCCGAGTTCAATTCCCGGTGGGGGCAGAAAAAATTTGTAGCTTTTCACATTAATGTCCCAGTTCACATAGCTGTGACTAATGAAATGCGAACCTTCCTTCCTCTATCCAGCTCCTCCTAGTATCAATAACTCTAACTATTACTAATAACTCCTACTAACCCCTCCACGTGGGCCAAGTTGTTGGCAAACCACCTACTAACGATGATCTACCACCCAACTCCTAACTCCTATCGCTCCATGTAGATAAGCTACAATAGCACGCTACATTTCCCATTTACAAATAGTACAATAGAAAAAAAGTCGAACTTACATTACCAGGATATATTGCAACTCACATCTTAACATATTTCGTTGTGTAGTTGACTAATAACGTACATCAATGCATTATTGTGTTAAAATTAAACAAATTTTTATTCTTTTGCCTTTTTAACCGCTGTGAAGCTATCGGGTATATTTTCTGACAATCTCATATTCCATTTTTCATTGGTTAATATTCATATATACTAGAGGAAACTGATTTTTTATGTTTCAAATGAATAATTTAAACAGACTGACCTTGTTGAGCGACCCGTGATGTTATGGATAGTGTGTTCGTTAACCACCTCCGGAGTCTTGGCTGATCGTTGTGTGGGCTCAAATAGTGTCTGACCTATAGTTCATTATAATTCTGTTATAGGATGGAGTGGCTCTTTATAGCCGTTTAAGGATAGGATTTACTTGGATGCAGTACACAAAACTGGATACTCCAACCATCTTACGATTCGTATTGTTTTATATTACGTAGATACCAGACAATGGATTAGGGGAATGATTTTTGTGTTCATTTTTTATTTAATAAACAAAACGTTACGTAATTAAACTTCGTTTTTATACATACCTGTGAGACGCGATAGTGTTTTTTTAAACTATGGCGTGTTTTCGTTTTTTCCATGCTGGACATCCTTGAGCGTGTTAAGTTTCCTTACGTTCCATAAATTTCCAACCCTCCTCGCATGTCTGCTTTCCACCTCCCCTCTTTCCCCCGCCCTCACAGCTTCCGCTGAAGGGATGGATGTTCGTCTGTGTCCTCCGCCCTCTGTCACCCTTTTAGACACCCTTCCCCCCTCCCCTCGCCGTCCTCCGTTTCCTGCAGTCGCGACGACGAACACTGAACATATGTACAGCTCCCCTCTCGCCCCAACCACGCCACCTGGCTTCAGAGCTCATCTCTTTACCAGAAACTGTCGAGTATTCATGTGGGTCGACAAAATACTCTGCTTCCATTAGTACGACATCACTCCTCTCAGAAAAAAATCTATTTTTACTTTCTCATATACGTAGTATAGAAAGTATTGTAATGTGAACAAATTTGAAAGCGATATATCGACGGAATTATCCGTTTATGCGATTCCTGATTCTCAAAAGTGGTTTTTGGCATAGTCCGTCCATCTGTCTGTCTGTCCGTCCGTCCGTCTGTACGCAGTGATTCTGAGTAAACGGATGTCAATTTAATTGGCATTTCGTATTTTCGGTTTAATTTACTTGTTAATGCACATGCTCTGATTTTTTTTTAAACTTTAAAACAAAAGATACTTCACATGAAGGTCAAAGTACTCTTTTGAATGTTTCTCAAAAACGGCTCCAACGATTTTGCTTAAATTTTCTGTCCGCAAAGTACAGTTAATGTGCATTACATCCGCATTAGTGGTANTGTCTGCTACACTTACACATTAATTTACTGTTTCAAGAAGCTTGAATAATATTTAGCAGTGTAAATGTACCAAGCAGATGTAGAACACACTTTTCGTAAACTGAAATGAAAGATATGATAATGATAAAATACATGGGAGAACTGCAAACGGACTGCAAATACGAAAATACATCAATTTCTGTCTATAACGAAATTACATTTACATAACACTTTTACGATATTTATAAGACTGATATGTCTCTATGTTTTGAAATAATATTCTGAATATTCATTTTACTTTCAAATTTCAAATAAAAGACAGTAATAAGTTCATGTAGCGACTTTCAGCGAGAATAGAGCGTTGGAATACGACCAAAATGTAGAGGACCAAGTCAGAAACGACCCTTTCACTATAGAATTTTTACTCACTCTATGCTGCAGACGGAGAAACGTTCATGAGGAAGTACGGGCAATGGTTTTGCACCACTAGTTACCCTTTTATTTAGTTTTCTTTCTTTTCACTGTCGTTACTAATGGTTCTCTCAGTCAGCAGTAGTATCGGTGACGCGTATTTATTTTAACAATCCTTCCACGAACGGAAAAGGTTGTTTTATTCATTTTCTTGTTCATAAAAAAAGAATTAAGATTTGTGTTATAATTGTAATTCAAGATCAACCCCATTTGTCAGATCGCTCAGTTTGTCTTAATGTGCCTCACCTGAAACAGAAGTTTCATTTTTCTTCTGAGGGAGTTGATTTCCGATTTCGTTTAACATTCGAAATAAACAATTGTATCTCTACATTTTGTTGTAATTCATGTTTTGAAGATTTATTTCTTAAATACGACCGGAAAAACCGATGTGCCACAAAATGTAGGAATTCAGGAAGATAAAGAGAAATGGACGAATATGTTAAGAAGTAATTTATTTCTAGATGGACATTTCTCACAACTCTATCGTAGCGAGTAACATGTAACATATTTTAAATGCGTGATAAAGTTTAAGAATAGGAAAAATTACCTTTCTACATTAAACCCAAATTCATTTATTGCATTTTCTGCTTTTTTATCGAACCCTGTTATTTCTTTTCCGAGAATCGAAAACTGGGTTTTGACTTCGATGCAATTTCTTTGAATATTCGTATATTACTACAAAAAAAGAATTAAAATTTAGTGTGATATTATTGACAATTATTAAAATCTGTTCTTTATTCACTAACAATCACTTCGTTATCAATGTCAACATCAATTTGTACATTATATATTATATGGAATTGGATGGACGAGAACGTTTCAAGGTTCAGGTACGTCGTCCTCTTCAGGTCTAAGTTTCTCTATAAAGACAATATATCTCTTAATCCTATACATCACATAATTTAAACTATAATGTTAGTCATAATTAAATTACATTAAAAATATATACACAAAGCTTTTCAAATACTCAGTCTATTATGCAAGTAAAAGGTTTTCGTGAAAACACATGTCAGTACTTAAAAATATCAGAATTTTTGTAACAAGTTCAGGGCTCCTTGTTGCCAATGGTTTTTGAGTGATGTTAAGCACAAGATACTCGTATTTGTTTTATACAACTTAAGTTTCTCATATTTCCTTTTGTTCATTACCTTCTCCAGAGTGTGTCCAACACCCACAGTGGTTTCACCTGTGGATTTAGCACAAATCCATGAAATCCCTCCATGGGAGGATTCAAGCAAGATGGATTTGTGCGCGAGCCTACGCTGGAACGCAGCCGTTCTCGCTTCGCACACCTGAGCGCTCCTAGTGCGCCTCTTGTTCGCTCTCTCGGCTCCCTCTCTCGGGACTGTTTAGTCCATCATTCGGAGACAAGCGTTATGTACTTTTTTCAAATTATGAAAGATTAATTTTTCACTTTTATTCGGACGTTTGTATCTTTTGCTCAAATTTTATTTTCATGCGAAAATCAAGCGTAAAAAATAATTATTTACAAATCACGTAAAAAACGCGAATACATATTTTTAAACTTGAAATTACGTACAAACTTGAAATTCTTCAGATTGTTGAAAATTCTCAATACAGGAAAGGAAGTGTTTCAATATTTTAAATAATACTTTTAGCACAGTCATATAGAGACCGATCATTTCCTAACATTTCTTAAAGATTCTTATAACCTGCACAATCGAAGTCGTTCAATTAATAAGTGAGTTAAATCTTTTATCCTCTTTTCAGACAGCTGCTGAGGAACTCTGTCCTGGATCAGATGAAAATCTGATTTCCCGAGTGCTTGTGCTGAAACTGTCCTTCTATGTTTTGACTGTTGGATTTATTTTAAGCGATTCTCTTCTGTGGTTACGCCAAGAGTTACTCATTAATTACTGCACTGTTGTGTCTAAGCCGCTGCATCTGTACTGCCCGTCCACGGAGAATTGTTATTTAACCTGACGCATTGTCTTTCGTATGTGCTCTTTGAGCTTTTTTCCTTATTATCCGCCGATGATGTGTGCATCCCATGGACTACAAGGGGATCGAGTAAACTTGAATTGTCTCCAAGAACACGTGGACTAAAAAGTAATCTATTGTGTTGCTGCGCAGTGATGTAATGCGATATGTCGTCGCGTATGAGATTCTCTGATATACATAAATAGAAAATGAAATATTTCTGATTAGATTTGATTTAATTGATTAAATGTTCGCCGATTATGGTATTATGTGCGTTAGTA
>NNCF01133229.1:59373-69720 GCA_002313205.1 Laupala kohalensis | reverse complement strand
CCCCCCCCCAAATATTTTAAATGATAGTTTGAACCATTCTCTATCCAGTGGTGATAAATTTTCATATCCTTACGGCGCAAAATTTTGAATTATTTCACTTTAAATTACTATGGGCTATAGAAACTTTCACGGGGTCATTGGTATTCTGGCAAAAGTACCGGTATAACATGCGGAAGAAACTCCTACTAAAACAGCAAATGGAGATAGGAACGCAATGATATTAAGATTTTCATACCATTTTGAAGAAGAATTCACCAAAACGTGTGGAAAACACTGTTCTGACGGAAATGGCAGCCGCATCAGGTGACTGAAGACAATTCGACCCTGGTCAAAGGAGTCAAACGACAGTCTAAATTAATTATCAAGTTTTAAAATTACAAAATAATTGTTCTCATCCAATATAACAAAATCAGTAGAATGAATTAATAATTAATATGAACTACTTTGGTAAATATTTCAGTTTCGTGAATAATTGGAAATTTGACTTCAGTCAACGCACATATAATACCTTAAAATTCTCTATCGTATAACACATTGACTCTGATTAATGTCAAATTCTGCGTTTTTATAACCTTCGTGATTTCACTTTCGTCTCTTCCCTTCAACTTGTTTCAACTCCTTGAATTTGGATAAAATCTTTCGATACGCATTGAGGTTTGGTCGCCTGGCAACGGAGCAGCGGCACATGACGTCGTTTGTCTTCAGATGCTGTCAGCTCGTTCCCTCCTCCCTCGTTCCGTCAGTGGCTGAGAAGAGCGTTCCAACGGAGCGTACCATGTCAGGCACTCTTCTTTGCAACTTCTTCTCTAACGGATCAATGCGCATTGTCACCATCGTTCTCGTTGCAAACGGCGCTGCATTTGTCCTTATCCTCTTCCTTTGTCGTTCGGTTCCATCATCTGTCATTTCTCTTTCATTTCATCTTCTCTCCAGGAGAATTTGGACGAACACTGTAATTTAGTTTAGTTTGTGTGAGCATATAGCATGTGTTGATGTGAGGGTGTAGTATGACTGCGGACGCCATGGAGAGCAGAATGTTGACTATACATGAACACTCGAGGACTAGACTCAATGTTGTTTGTTATCTTTGTTTTCTTTTTATTTTGTAAAGTTGACCATCTACAGGATATTTTATCAGTGATTTTAGAAAGAAGTTAATGTTATTAGTCTGAGTATGGACAAATAAAATAAACTGATATGTTTTTATATGGTAAATGTCGTTATTTGTATTGTGAATACGATTACCGCCCTCCCGTTCATTTCGGGATAACCCTTCAATTCAACTTGGACTGAGACGAAATCTCATGCTTTCGAAAAATTAACAGGTTTTCCGAAAATTTTAATTCATTTTCGTGGTCTGTGGACACAGCTAGAGGAGATGAATTAAGTCTCAGGATATAGAGCGAAACTTCCTCAGAATAATTTTAGTAGTGGGGTATGGGGATTCGGAAACGTCCATATTAGTGGACTAATCTAAGTGCACTAACACTAATTAAGGTGCTTCCGTCGCCTGAATATGTTCTGTGGCGGGGAGACGTAGCTCTGATGTAACTGAAGGGCCGTACCACATGGTTGTCTTTATTTAGTGTTTGTTTCAATACTGTTCACATTTCAATCCTATTTTACGTAAGTACGGTAACTATACCGAAACATATACATTAATCCGCAAATGTCTTACAAATTTTTTGGTTCTTTTCTGCGCAACCGGACCCGAGCAAATCACACAAATGAAGTTTTGTACTTTGGAGCATTAAGAGATGTGTCGGCGATTTCCTATTATTTCATCTTTCACACTTTCCTTTCCGATACAACAGAATTTAAAAATTACACGAAGAAAAGACGCTTCTTGACTTATTTATTTAAAAAGGATGTCCTGACAAATAAAAGCGTCTGGTAAATAATAAACAGTGAATTGTATGTGCGTTACGTAATACTCCATTATATTCTATCACGTACTCTTCGTAACTGTTCTGATGTCCTGTTTAAATTGTTATAGCTAAATATAAATCCGAGTGAAACTTGCCTACAACTAGCAAAAGGGGGAAAGTAGAATATGCCATATCATTCAAGTAAATAAAATAGTCTTGGTCCACAAAAGTAAGCATTCATGTTTTTATGCAGAATATTAATTAGATTCAGTTTTCTGTGTGATTGAAGTGCACGGGTTGATCTAGTATTTATTTCCAATAATTCTCAAATTAAGACGAAGGAAATGTCTTTTCTTGATCTTGCATTTCTTCGCCATGGTGTTTCCCGCGTGATTTCCTTCTCATTCGATATGTGATGGGTTCGAGTTCCCCCTGGAGTTCCGTCACCTTCGTCACACACGTGCACGCACAATGGCTAGGACCCGCCCTCCCCGCCTTCCCTATCGGCTCTCTATCCGCTGGCTGGCGTGTGTGTGTGTGTGTGTGGCGAGCAGACAGGGCATTGCGCCAACCTAATTTTACCTCGAGGCTGCTTCTTCTCCGGTGGCTATGGCGACGCGTGACAATGCGTTCGCGTCGTGCGGGCGACGGCGCGACGGCGACGCTTCCAGTGTTACGTGACCGCTGGCGCTCGCTTTCATCCTCTTACCCCCCACTCACTCCCCAGCCACGACACTCCACCTCAACTACTGCTTTTCACATCCACAATTAACGACAGATCAAGGGTTGATGGGACGTGCATATTCGGGCAATAGGATCTTCATCATGTATTACAGGACTAGCTGACCCGACAGGCTTTGTCGTGCTCAGATTTCAATAAATTTATTTGTGATCGTTTAGTGAATTGGTGAAAAGCTTCCGAAGTGTCTGACTTTTCTTTTCTTTTTTAAAAAGACTTTTTTAGGACCGTAACAAACAAACAAAAAAAGTATTACGCATATCCATCATTCGAATCGTGAGTAATGGTCTTGAGTTCATACAAAAATCCCGTACAAAAAAGGCACTTTGTTTTTCCCGCATTTTCCAATTTCTCCGGCAACTTTTACCATTTTTTCCTCCTAAAAACCTTATTCTGACTATTACGAACATTAAAGAAAATATTTAGCCAAATCAGTCCAGTCGTTCTCAAGTGATGCGCTCACCAACGAACAGCATTTAATTTGTATTTATATAGATTGTCCGATAATGATGAGTGAGCGCTCTGGTACCCCCGGTTAAAGCGGCGCGGTATACATTGAACACGATGGGGACAAAATGTCAAGAGAAAGGAAGTCTATCAAAAGTTTCAAAAGTACGTGACTAAAATTCTAACCATACGGGAAGCATGTAAAATGAGATAGTAGAAGTTCCATACCTCCACAAGGTTAGGTGCGGGAACGTCGCAACGATCGCCAAACGTGGGACAGCCGAAACCAGCGGGCGAAGGTAATAGAGTACTAAGATAACTAACAAAATATATGAGAGAATTAAATACCACCGGAACAAAGGAACGGTGCATAGAAGAAAATAAACTTGGAGAGACACAAGATGGCGAGTCTTATTGACTATGATCCAACGGAGCGAGACAAATATCAGGGAAAGATATGGCGACATAATACAGAGACAGACTTTGAGACTTAAACTTGGGTAATGGTCCTTCGGCCAAGATACTTTGTAATAATAAAATGAATATTTGAACAAGATAAAGAAAGGAGTCGAGGAAAAATTCCTCCGAGGGAAGGGAGATGAAGATTGTTACCACATGTTGTTAAATTGTGGGGAATGAACGATGAAAACAGGCAGGATTACATAGTTAGGACCAGACCATATCAACGAAGAAATGTACACTTTGGGAAGAGTACTCTGAAAAAAAAACTCAATACGGGACGTAATCAAATATGAGGGGAATACATTGCTAGGTAGATGGCACCTAACACCCCATGGTGAGGGCGACACTCCCGCCTTGCGTTCTTGGGAAATGGTGCTATCTATGAACAAGATAATCCAAAATATTTTTCGTATAATGAAACTGTTGGAGCCAGCTTGGCTGAGTGGGTAGAGCTGGCTGGATGTCCGGGAGTTCGATCCCCTGTGAGGTGGGGATTTTTCATCACCTCAACACCCAGCTGCTGTAAAATGCTCTAAAACTGGTCTATCCTGAGGGTCAAATTGGCCGGAGCCTTCTAGTGCCGAAGTCAAAGAAATTGTGGAGCTCTACCCTCTTCAACCACCCCATCGGCACTTTTGGTACTTGTTGTGGGAGACTTTGACTTCTTGACTATAATGACACTATTAGCAGTACGAAAAAAAAATATCGACATGGAATCGAATCACAATATTCGTGGGTAGATTTATTTTCTATTCAGTCGATTCGTTTGTCTGTCAAAGTCGTGAAAGTTTCAAAATGTTGAAGGTCTAGGACGAATTCGTGTGTGCCAATGTCATTCTTTTATATGCTAAACTCTGTCGTCTGATGTCCAATGTATGAAGGGCGTTTGATCGTTTCAATTGAGGCAGTGTCATCGCGTTTCATTTCTGAGCTGTTTTAAATGTGCTGAACCCTCACAAACGAAAGAGTTGTGGAGAATTATTATTCAACTTCTTTGTACTGTACTATGTGTGTGTGTATTTGTGGTGGGGGTAGAGGAGAGGTGGAGAGAAAACCCGTCTAGTATGTTGCTGTAAACGTCGTACACTCTCATCTACCCTTACTACACGTTTCCGTTCCTCGGTCATCTATAATATTCTGCAGCATACGCCCTTTTGCCTAATATAAAGTATTGCTACGCCAAGCTGTGCCACAGAATTAGGATGAAATAATAACGTATACAACCATGCTGAGGTAAGAAGAGTTTAAAAAATTACCACCTTTAATGTATAATGAAACAGTAATACTCGTAACATGTATTAAGAAACAATAATTGCATTCATGCATTTTTTCTTAACTGGTATTTCAGATACTATAACATTGGCGTGATTCAGTAAGAAAGAATTTCAAAGTTAATATTGAATGGGTCTTTTAAAACATTAAATATTTTTACAAGAAGTAAACGATTTTGTCATTCTATCATTATTTATTGATGCAAAAAAACTTTTCGGCCGCATGGCGGCCATCTTCAGTGCTGGGTCCTTTTCAGTGCTGAAAGCCATCTTCTGCGATCACTTCTACGATATAAATTTCTATTTTAAAGGGCAACGAAAAGTAGAACGCCATTTAAATACTCCGCATAAGTCACAGAAAGATTCCAATGAAAAACCTTATTCGTATAGTTTCATATTTTTGTTCAACGCCTTCTAAAAAAATACGAAATTCTCTGTTGTATTGATGGTAAAAAATTGTGTTAAATAGAGGAAATCTCTGGATTTAAAATTACAAGTTCTGAAAATATGACACTGGGTCTGGAATGCTGAGATGTACTAGTTACAAAAACTTCATATTTAAATTTGTATTTGTTATCTTGTTAACTACCTCGCTGCTACTTTAATTTACTGTAAATATTATGCTTAATGTATAATTAATACGTTTATCTTCACAAATGTAAACATCATTGTTGGTTCGTGAAAAGAAATATACTCGTAAAGAACGCATCTAAATTACCATGTTCGTCCCCTGCTATTGAATTCAAGGAATAATACTGAATACCGGTTCTAACATTTCAAATGAAGAATGAGTTATTATTATTATTATTATTATTATTATTATTATTATTATTATTATATGTGTATCAAATTTATTCTGTTATTGGGAAGAATAGAAGTGGTACTCTTTTGAAATTAATGTGAATGGATTATAATTAATTTCTCTGAATTAAATATAAGTTGGAAACCAAGAAAGAAAGAACGAAAGAAAGAAAAAAGGTGAGAAAGAAAGAAAGAAGGAAGGAAAGAAGAAAGGGAGGAATGAAGGAAAGGAAGGAATGAAGAAAGGAAGGAATGAAAACAGGAAGGAATGAAGAAGGGGTGGAATGAAAACAGGAAGGAATGAAGAAGGGGTGGAATGAAGAAGGGGTGGAATGAAGAAGGGGTGGAATGAAGAAGGGGAGGAATGAAGAAGGGGAGGAATGAAGAAGGGAAGGGAGGAAGGAAGGAAAGATGGAAGGGAGGAAGGATGGAAAGATGGAAGGGAGGAAGGATGGAAAGATGGAAGGGAGGAAGGATGGAAAGATGGAAGGGAGGAAGGATGGAAAGATGGAAGGGAGGAAGGATGGAAAGATGGAAGGGAGGAAGGATGGAAAGATGGAAGGGAGGAAGGATGGAAAGATGGAAGGGAGGAAGGATGGAAAGATGGAAGGGAGGAAGGATGGAAAGATGGAAGGGAGGAAGGATGGAAAGATGGAAGGGAGGAAGGATGGAAAGATGGAAGGGAGGAAGGATGGAAAGATGGAAGGGAGGAAGGATGGAAAGATGGAAGGGAGGAAGGATGGAAAGATGGAAGGGAGGAAGGATGGAAAGATGGAAGGGAGGAAGGATGGAAAGATGGAAGGGAGGAAGGATGGAAAGATGGAAGGGAGGAAGGATGGAAAGATGGAAGGGAGGAAGGATGGAAAGATGGAAGGGAGGAAGGATGGAAAGATGGAAGGGAGGAAGGATGGAAAGATGGAAGGGAGGAAGGATGGAAAGATGGAAGGGAGGAAGGATGGAAAGATGGAAGGGAGGAAGGATGGAAAGATGGAAGGGAGGAAGGATGGAAAGATGGAAGGGAGGAAGGATGGAAAGATGGAAGGGAGGAAGGATGGAAAGATGGAAGGGAGGAAGGATGGAAAGATGGAAGGGAGGAAGGATGGAAAGATGGAAGGGAGGAAGGATGGAAAGATGGAAGGAAGGAAGGATGGAAAGATGGAAGGAAGGAAGGATGGAAAGATGGAAGGAAGGAAGGATGGAAAGATGGAAGGAAGGAAGGATGGAAAGATGGAAGGAAGGAGGGATGGAAAGATGGAAGGAAGGAAGGATAGAAAGATGGAAGGAAGGAAAAGAGAGAAAATGATGAAATTGATATTTGAGAGAATGAGAGATACTCAATTACATGCAATATTAATTGTTATTCTATACACATATTCTGGAAAAATTTTCTCGTATTGGTAAATAACTTAACTTTACCATAATTGAAATGCGATGTTCTATTATGTGATTATCTTAGTCACTCTGTGAATACAACTCAATTCTATTTGAATTTCTGAAGAAAAGTGATTAGTGTTTTTGTTATATTTATTGAAATCTGAAAAAAGGTTTGTACTATTACTCTCTGAGCATGTTTTTTTATATGTTTCACGATTTCAGCCAAAGTGTTATATCTGGGATCAATATATTACTAGTAGATGTGAATTATTTATTCCTTAAGTGGTTGAACATTATTAATATCACTAGAATTAACCTTAAGTGTTATTTATTCATAGTTTATACAATTGTTTTCTATAATTCTTAAATTCCGATTGACATACAAGAATAAGAAAAAAGAATGGCAGATTATGTGAAATTACGATAGACAATACTAGATGCCAATGAGTTTTGAGTTCTTTACGCCACTGTATAAAGTTCAGAAATTATAGGAATATTTGGAAGTAATTCCTGATTCGAATTTTACAAAATTCATACGATGTCTTGCTATGATATCCAAATTCTATGATAAATATTATATTTTATTACAGTATGACGCAAATGTTTTTACAGGAACTAATATCTTTTACATTCTCTAGGAAGGCGTTATGAGACAACGAATCTTGAGATGTCATTTAAATATAGAGAATGATAACGTTTATTGAAGTTAAGAACATAAATAATATTTTTTGTTATAGAAGTCCAAGACGTGTATAATAAAAATTTATAAAATATTTCTTTAATAGCGGAGTAATAAAACATTTTCTCTCGTTACGATTTAATAGGGGTATATTCACCAGTAGTAGTCTTCTATGGGTCTGCCAAATATGGAAGCAGTTTCAAGCTTGCCTACAATTGGTCGAACGAAAGTGAGGAGCTTTTCCCCCGTCGCAGAGACGTGACCTTGCAAACCTAGCGGCTCCAAATCTCCAAGCGCGCGGGATTTTGAATATTTTCCTGAGCCCTTTTATATTTCTAGGCGTATATATTAATCTCCCATCTTTCCCTTTCTCTCATCGTATGTGCCAGCTTTTAATTTACTTTCTTGTTATCCTTACTCTCCAGCCATTCTTCCAGCCGTTCCAGGTCTCAACAAGTTAATGTTTTCTCAGTTCAAATTCACTTTCGCATATTTCTGTATCGCGTAACGTAACTTTATTTATGTATTTATTTATTTATTTCAACGTCACCCATACCTATGTTTTCTAGGCTCTTGTCTAGGGGTGGTGTCTTTTGAAACAGTAAATCTTCAATGTATAGTTTTTTTTAAAATACCAATGGTTTATAAACACTTATTTCTGAATAATCTATTTTCGATTATAATACGTATTTGTGAAATAATTTGTTTGTGTTAAATTACAAATTTGTTAATATTCTATTAATATTATAATTTTTTTATCTTATCTAGGAGTAAATTGAATTTTTTAATCCGCCTCCGTCTTAAGACCCTTGATCAGAATTGATGGTATGATCCCTATCTTGCTTCTGGAGAGTAAATTAGTTAATTGTCTCGTGGTCATACGCAGTTTGTACTGCTTTTTTGACAATGAAATTCTTTATTTATTTATACTCCAGTTCACGACGTGTCACAACCTGGGTTCTTTTGATCCCTCACTGTAATATACATTAATATTACAATTGCTAAAATTTGTTTGTCTTCTTGTTCCAAAATTCTGTTCATTTCTTATATCTTCCTGTTAAGTTTCCTTCCCTTTAGCATATTTCCTCGTTTTAAAATATTTGTATTGTATTAAACGTGCAGTACAATCCCTAAAATTTTCAAATATTTTCTTGTTCCATTAAATACTGATTTCAACTTACAATCATATATTTCAAGTTGCTTGATCATTATTTTTCAATCTCCTTGTTCAATTTCATATAACACACACTCAAAAAGAGTATGATTTACTCTGCGATTAATTGTGAGTGTGTAGCGTTAACTTACTAGTATTCCTGTATTCTTGGTTACATTTTGTAACATGGGCTCTNTTTTGTAACGTATTAAATGTTTCCAATTTTTCCTCGCCGCTTCGTGAGGGCTGACCTGTCTGCCGTCGCCGTTTCCAGCTCGAACGCGCTCTTGCTGTGACTAATAGCTCTCCCCCGCTCACCTCCAGTCAGCTCCCAACGTCCCCGCCTTTCTCTCACACAGTGGTTGGGTAAAAATACCCGCGCGCTGAAGGGGCGGCGCAGGTGTGCTCCGGTGCGGAGACAAAGGTTTGGCCACCTTCAGCGGACGGCGACAGGAGCGTGACGGGTGGCGCTATCGCGAAACACGCCTTCAGAGATTTTTGATCCGCATCGAACTATTATAGCTCTTACGAACAGATTAGATGTAATTAACCTATTGGATGGGAATAAAATTTGGAAGCATATCGCGTTCCTTCTGGGTCGGAGAAGTATTAAATTTCGGCGCTGCGTAATTCCTGTTTGATGTTCATTGGTTTACTAGATTCTTTATTCTCTGGAATTCATTTGAGTTGTTATTTGACGTCTTTAATATAGTTTGTGCGTTGTTAATTATTTGAAAGATTTGTGGTTTCCTTTTTTGTACATTGTCCTCGACTACATTTTGAAAATATAACTCAGGAGAGTTTACTTATGTGTTTTATATTATGTTAGACGTAAATACACTTTTATGTGTGTTGTGTACATAAAGTTGAAAAAAATAAGTTCATTTAAGTCTTTATTTCGTAAAGAAACGCACCAATTGATAGTCCATATTTTTACGAAATTGAAAACGTAATCAAACTTAAATTTCCTTGAGTATTTCAAACTTATCTTCAAAAGTAAATTTTATATTCCTGTAATTCTATTTGAGATAACTTTCGTAGTGTAACCGGATNTATATCTGAACTCATGTCCTCCCAGGGGACTTACATCTAGTAAGTACGTGTTTGGCGAACACGGGGCATACCTGTACATAATTTTAGGGCTCTAATGACCTAGATGTCAACGAGCCGTAAAGTGACAAAAAGAAACAAAACAAACAAACAAAAAACACACACACACACATCTGGTGCAGCATGGGAGCGAGCTCCCACTCCACTCTACCTCAGTGAAATACGGATAATTTCAATTGCTCACATTTTCTTTGCGAAAACAGTTTTAGGGAAAAATGAGAAACAGCACATGAATACAGTGAATCTCTTTCTGTTAAATCAAATGAAAATGCGAAGAAAATGCAATGTAGGGATGCTATCGGACTACATTAACTGCACCTTAGTACGTGAAATTTTGTCACTCCAAGAATGGCGCATGCGCCGTGTGCGGAGAGGGAAGGCGGCGAATGTCTACGCTTAATATCCGTAAGAGCGACTAGGTTAAAGTACCGCTCCCCCCGCTG
>NNCF01133229.1:45513-58898 GCA_002313205.1 Laupala kohalensis | reverse complement strand
CAAAAGTATCGGTTTAACGAAACGAAAAAAACCCTACTAAAACAGCAAATGTAAATAGGATAAAACACATTAAGATTTTCATAGAGTACATTTACGAGAATAATTCACCAAAAACTGTGGAAAATACTGTTCTAACGGAAACTACAGCAGCATCACGAGGCTGAAGACAATTCGACCCTTGTCAAAGAAAGAGTCCAACGATAATCTAAATTGGTTTTTACCTTTTAAAATCTCAAAATAATTGTCCTCGTCCACCAGTAAAAATGATTAGGGCGAATTATTAATTGATTAGAACACCTTTGGTTCATATTTCCAATTTCCTTGAATAGTGGACTACTTGACTTCAGTCAACGCGGAGATAATACGTTAATAGTCGCCGTTGCTTCTCCATTTTCCTCTGCATCTTCGTTACATATTATGCTCTTCATCGACGTAGACTATATCAGGGGAAATGTTGTTATTTCAGGATTTATAGACGTCAACGATTACTAGTTTTCTCAAGCTTGAATTGGGAATCGTCATCTTCATTGATACGATGACTATCAAGGAATACTCGTGCGACTCTGGAAATCGAGACTGTTTTCTCCGGATATGTTCGTTCCCCGGAACATTATATATTTGAATTATTTTGCCATAAAAGAGTAAAATCTGTTGGTTTTGCTAAAATTCTAAAGTTGTGAAGCATTTGTATCACTGCGGAACTTTATCTAGTGATTCTAAACAAAATTTAGCTATGGAATGACGTCACAAAATAAACATGTTGGATAATTTTGTTGACACGGTTGAAATTAATAAATTTTTGATTATTATTTTTATTTTTGATTTAATATAATTACATTTGATTGTAATTGGATGTAAACAAAAATTTTCATCAATTCACTTTTTATCCCGTACCTGAGAAGTACGGGATAAGTAACGGAACTTGAAAAGAGTACAACTTTTCATTTTTACAAACATTTTGCGAAATTTCTTGTAAATAATTTATAAAAATTACCTGAAATAATTTACAGCATTTATGATACAGTATGGTAAAGTCGCGTACAAAAAACACAAACGGGTAACAATGAATATAAATTATTACCACATTAAAATTGGAAGATATTTCAGAGTTTAACCAAGTTTCTCTGTTTTTTGTTGTTAATTTTTTGTAGTATTTGTAAATGGGAAATGTAGCGTGCTATTGAAGTAGAAGTAATGAGGCGATAGGAGACAGGGGGGGGTAGTAGGGCTATAATTAGGTGGGTCGGTTAGTTGGTTGTACCCACAATTTGGCCCACGTGGAGGGTTTATTAGGAGTTGTTAGTAATTCCATTCCAATAGGGTGCTTTATTTACAAAAAAATATTAATTATGCACAAATGTGTGGCGAGGTTTTTTTCCTGTACTCCTTTCAAATTCCTCTTAAGTAGAGCCGTGGGCTGTGCATACAATGCCCTGGTATTCACTCTCATTGAATGGATAGTTGCAGTTTTAATTTTTTGAAATCTTTGTTTTTGCACTTACAATGCTTGTATTTTTATTTACTTGTGATTTGTATCGTAATAGTATTTTTTAGCATTCTGTAGTGCTTCTTTAATATTATTTAATTTAGTTGTAAAGTATCTTTTAAGTATACTGCACCGTTGGGAACTACGGGAAACCAACGGTCAGGACACGAATATGTACAATTAATATAAACATATTGAGAAAAGATACTTAAAGAAGAGAAATAAATAATAAAGTAATATATACACGTTTGTGCTGTGTTAGTATATATTGGAGTTGTTAGTAATAGTAAGAGTTATTGATTCTAGGAGGAGGTGGATAGAGGAAGGAGGGTTCGCTTTTCTGTAGTCACAGCTATATAAACTGGGACATTCATGAGAAAAGCTTCAAAATTTTTCTCTCCCCACCGGGAATGGAACCCGGCATGACTTCATGAGCAAGAGCGCTCCCTGAGTCACGTGTTAAATGAGTCTAATGTAAAATTATTCTAGACCTCACCCTGTACTCGACCTGTGATGGACTTCCCGTGGGAACATCCCTCTCTCTCTCGATCGCTGCGAACCGTGAGCCTCCCACGCCGCATCCGTCGCTGCTAATGGGAGCCGCGTGTTCGCTGCTCAGTGGAGCGTGCGCTCGATCAAAGGACAGAATGAGGACTCGCCGAGCCAACAACACTTCAGCCGAAGCCTCCTTCCTGTTGTCGTCTCTGGAAACTTGAGAAGTGATTGCTTGACGAATAAGGAGAGGAGGGAGGTTGTGGACGAGGAAGTGGGTTGGTGGGGATCTTTAATGTGCGACCACCGCTCCAAGTGAGTCCAAACACTGAGACGCATAATTATTTCCTTTTTTTATTCTTTTAGTTTTAAATCTAAACCATATGAATTATAATGAAAAAAAACAAAACATAATTTAATTTGTATCTATCTGGAAATAGTGTAGTAAAAATAACATTCGGGAACTCGCTTGAGATGCATAAGAGCGTGTAAAAACATGACTGCGAAGCGCGAAGGTGTGGGCATCTCACCTCAGAAAAAGTAAAATATCATTCTCAAATGTCCGGTGAGATATTATTCCTGTCCGGTAACTCAGGTAGCGCTCTTGCGCACGAAGTCATGCCGGGTTCCATTCCCGGTGGGGAGAGAAAAATTTACTAGAAATCAAAGTAAACTTCGATCACTTTCGTTGGGTTTTTTTGAAAATAAGTCTTATCTCCGTAAGATACAACATTAATGTGTTTCACCGTCAATTATAAGGGAAATCGTGTTTGGTCGGAAATATTTAATATCGTCCGTGAAAATTGGAAAGCTGAATGATTCTGTTGGTAAATTGTTACTACATGACTGCTACTGAATAACATTTTCGAATTACACGAAGAAAATTGCTGAATACGTTTATATCAGTTAACTACGAATTTTTGGAACGGGTCATCTAGTTAAAAACGTATGAATTGCAATGCAGTTTATTGCACATTGTTTCGACGGATAGTTTTTGTTATCGTGAACAAATACTCTCATATGGAAAACATGCGTCCTTTTTGTGCCATCCTTTGTGTATAAATGTAATAACAAAAGATTATTATAACGAAATGTATTTTTTTTTGTATATTTTGGACTCGAAACAATTACTGAAGTTTCTAACCGCCGCAGAATCGACACAAGGAAAACCACAGAATCCTCGTAACTGAGCTTGAGCTCTGCAGGGATAAAATTGAACTGAATTTATGCGCTTTTAAACGCGACCACATGCAAATACAAGTGTTTTGGATGGCGAGAACACATCTTTCAAGCGTTTTCATTGCAGCAAAAACGACTTGACGGACATAAAACTGTTCGGAGACTATTGTAGCGGAAAGTTGTCAAATGTAGAAACACGACTTGATCGCGCGCTTCTATCTTTTGACGTTTGTCTGTCTGTCGGTCGTGAGCTTTCGCTTCGTTTGCGTGTGATCAAAGGTGACTGCGTCGAGGGTATCGCAGTCGTTGTCATGCGCCAACGCGCGAACTGCGTCGCGTCGCGTCCCTGGACCACAAAGGAACAACGCTGGCCACAGCGCGCGCGCGCGCGTCTGCGTTCAAAGACGACTGCGTCAGGGAGGCAGCCGGCAGCGGCTGCCTGTGCTTCTACTGTGACGAGAGGCTTCTTCTCCGTCGCGTCGCTCTTCACTCGCGCCGCGAAATGACGCGCGATCGCTTACAATGTTTCATCACTTTTCGCTTTGGTTCCTCTTTTGCTCTCACTTTACATGGAGGGTTTTAGGTGTTGCCAAGAACGTTTTGATGTTCCTAACTGGTTTTGTTGATTGAGATCGTAACAGTATTTCGAGCAGGGAATATATAACTACAGTCCTCAACGCGGCGAAAGAAAATTATTGAGGGAGGGGCGTAAGGACCACGCGGAAGTCGGGCTTGTGACAGCTCTCTCTGTAGACTCGAGGGCGTTTGATTTGTGTCAGCAGAATCTTCTTGAGTTGACATTCACCACCTACATCAGCCCATTCGTAGAATTGGCTAACTGGGACAGAGTACTCGATCGCCAACCTTTGGTTTGCCAGACATTGCTTGAAGTTAGCTTTTCCACGGGTTATAGCAGTCATGTTGTGTGGGTGCCGCGGCATGCCATCTGGAATGGGCGGAGGTACGCTAAGCCAACCCCCGCAGCAGATATATGACAACACTGCACTTTCGTGTCATTAGTTACATGTTGTTACTTTTCATTCGTTGGGAGAACTATAAGTATTATTATTATTAAGTACAAATTAAATATCAGAGCATGAATTAAAGCAAGTAATACGTATATAATGTACAGAATGACATTTCGTTGAACTTTCTCGAAAAAAAACAAAACTTTATCATGAACTGATTAGAAAACGTTAAGTAAATCAAGTGTAAATGAATAGATAGGAAAGTCCAAACCACGAAGATGCATTTATGGACTAACAAATTTTACAGAAAAATTACTAGAACATAAGGAGATGTTGAATGAGTTGTTAAGCGAATGTACGTGTGACAAGAAAATTATTAACGAAGGATCTATTACTGTTGTAGAATAATATTCCAACTTTGAATACCTTGGAGAAAGGTATACTCCAGCACAGCTGTGATCGGAATATGAGATCAACGTGCTCGCATACCTAACAGTCTAGAGCCAACAATATTGTTAAAAACAATTTAACAATATCCTTGTGTTACTATGATATTTTGAGGAAGACGGTCGTACTGTACAGAGAAGTGATATACATAACTCGATCATGTGTACGTTCCAAAATCGTTGCGAATCTATGTGGTGTTATTTCATCACAAGCTTATTCCATGTCTGTGTTCCTGGATATGTTGAGTCTTTGAGTGACTACCCTAATCGAAGTTGTTGGTTCCTTCTCGAACATCAGTTGGACTTCCGCTGTATCGCTTTCACGAGCTGTTCTTCAGCGTTCTCGTCCCGCCTTTTTCGCGTACTGTTCCTGTCCCTTTAGATTCATTCACTAGTGGGCTCTAATGACCTCAATGTTGACGAGCCCTAAAGCCCCACAAAAATAAATAAATAAATAAATCATTCACTAGTCACTAGTTAGTTTTGTCTGAAGGAGCGATCTTGTGAAATATTATTGCAATTTATCTCTCTTATTTGCTTGTATTCTATTTCTCCAAAATTGTATATGGCGATAGAGATGCGTCCTTTTATATACGCCATTAATTTTATTCTGAAAGGAAAGAAAATACGTATAGAAATCAAAAAAATATTATTAAACATCTATATATTTCAACACACGCTAAACATATAAATATAACATTTTTTCAATCGTGATTTCATTGAAATAACCTTTCTTCTTGTACATTGTCTTTTCTATCCTTCTATTGCATTATTTAGAAAAAGAGGACTTCAAGTTCTGAGGATAGGGAAAAAATAATAACCTTGCGGTAATTGTCTATTTAAGTATATTTGAATACGAATACTTTGGTTCAAAATTTTCACCTTTGGATATGTTGAATGTAGGACAAGATCACGTCTTTTCCTAATTAAATAAATAATGAAAGACTTACGACGTTTTATGGAAGAATAACATATACAATAACGTATATTCTCGTAATTCTTTATTTTAGCTAATTTAATTTCTTTGTTGTAATTTACCTTAATTACCTATTAAATTTATATTATCTCAAATTACGCTACATACTTGTGATATGAATCCTAAAAAGAATGAAAAATCGATTGCGTCACTTTTGCTTCGTTATGTTCTTTAATAAAAGCTTTGGTCATCGGATTAATAATTTGCCCAATACTTTCGTTGTACGATTGTGGGGAAAAAAAAAAGGAAATCAAATTACGCTCAAATGCCTTTTGATCTAGGGATAACTGTTCCACTGTTGCATTTTCAAAATATTGAAGCAGTTCTTCGAAGACAGTCCAACTGCTCGTTGGACGTTGTTAAAACCTCGCGTTAGTTCACGACTTTTCTCGTTGCTTTGAATATCGTTACTTCCAAGTCGTGTGACTCGGGTTGATAGTAAGAAATGCTTAACACGGTTATTGAAATTTTCGAGTCATTGCTAGGCTATTACCCCAGTGATCGCCCTGTGGCGCACATTTTCCACGGATAGGTTATGTTCTTTGCTCTTGGTAATTGGCATCCAGTACCCAGCCGCTCTTCAAGAGAAGTGTAGAGACATTACTCCTTCCGTGTCGGTGACCACATCAGTATCTGCGTGTTCGATAGGAGGGTCTGTGGCCGACCGACCGTCGACCTATCGCGCCTCCAGAGCGTCCGGCGAGCGCTGCATTGCAGCGGTGCTCTATTGGCAGTGCGCGATCGGCGTGCTAAACTTAGCTGCCTGCGGCTGCGGCGCCGGCGCCGGCGGTGGCGACGGGGTCGGCGGTTGGGGGGCGAAAAAGGCCACGTTATCGGGGCGCGAACCCGGCGCCGCGTCGTAACTCACCTACCCGGAGGAGAGACCCCGACGGGAAGGGGAACAGCCGTCTCTTCGCTACTCTGCATTCACTCCATAACTTGTACTGCTGCACTAATTACGTTTAGCAGGATACATAGAATACATGACGATTTGGAATATTTTTGATTAGTGATTGGAGTATGTCGCGCAATACAAAAAAAAATCATTATATTGTGGGTTTATATGCTTGTGTGTTGGATAGGATCGAACCGCGTCCTTGGTCAGAACCAATCTGTTGGATGCGTCTGATCCTTTTGTCGGCAGCGTCCTATTATACTAATCTTTTCCTCCCAATGATCTTTCCAATCTTTTCCTTATTCATGTGACTACTCCTTATTTGAAGGATTTGAAGCCTGGAATCGGCATTGATGAGGTAAATAGTCATTAGTTTAGTGCTTCAAGTATAAATTTCTGTTTCTTTTCATAGTGTATCGTTTCTTGGGTGCATCATAAAGTTTTCTTATTTTCTAAAACCATGCGTCATTTTGAACTCGTCTTCGGCATGGAAAATTGTGAAGTAACTTACTGATAAATTTAAGGGCTATAGAGTANATCATAAAGTTTTCTTATTTTCTAAAACCATGCGTCATTTTGAACTCGTCTTCGGCATGGAAAATTGTGAAGTAACTTACTGATAAATTTAAGGGCTATAGAGTATTAATTAAATGAAAGAGAATAGGAACTTGCGAGACACAATGGGAAGTGGCACCAGTGGTAGAAGTTACCGTTGGATTGATAGTACGTGTTGTCTAATCTATCTCCACGAGTCAACACAAATCACACCTCCGCTATTGAACCTAAATTTAACGATTTTTCATTCTTGAGCTAATCTTTTTAATTTATGTAAAATGTTTTCTTGGATATGATTATTTATATAGAACACTCTACTAGTTTATGAGATAAAAAAGGTTCGACGTTGATACTTCCGTTAAATAGGAAACTCTTAGATATCGTTCTACGGACTGTAAAAGAGCGGATCAAATTAAGTACTTAAATTTTTATTGTGTTATTGAATGAAAAACTTTAAAAAATCGTATCTTAATTTTCAATTTCTCTCCGGAGTTAAACATGCAATATCAATGCACCGAGAGCAAGATGGCGTTTTTTGAAGCACATTCTGTTCTACCTCTGATGATGCTATGCTATGGTTACTATGCTACAGAGGTGCCTTGATAGGAAACCCTGACGTGTTGTTTGACATATTGTGACCCCGGTCCCAAACACACTTCAAAATTTTCTTACCCTTTCAAGGAATGCTCCCATCCTCTTTCTCGTATTTGAAAATTATCTAGGAACGACAAAAAATGTTATTGGGAGACGTCTGATGAGAAATGCGCTGTAGTACCTCTCAGCCCCTAGAAATTGAGGCACAGTTTGATGAGCTTAAATGTTGACGAGGTAATATATTTTAACGAAACTCCACTTTGGTGAGATATGTCTTACTACTTTACTAATTATTTTAGTAGTTATTCCGACGACGTACCAAACGTTGAATCGTTAAAGTACCTTACTTTCTTAGTGTTTGTTTGACAGTTGCGGCGCGTTGTCCATCGCGTTCTTCGCTTCATTTCGCACCGCCTCGAGCACCCTTTTGTCTGCTTCTCTTCACCTAAAACAGCTCCTGCTAAAGAGACTGAGATTTGCCTACAATTGCTCTCACTTTGCCTTTCCAATTAAGTTCCAGCCTTCGCTTAAATTATGTTTCATGTTGCAGTCAGCTGTCAGCATTTATGAAACGAACAAGTTCCTAGGTTCGCTGCGTAATTTCAACGCGAGAGCGGAAGGAACAGTTCAAGCTCTGAACAAGGATGGAAGGGAAAACGGTGATACAGTGGGTAGAATTACAGTGGTAGAAGGAATCGAAACAAGGAATCTTAACAAAATTGGTGGAGAAGTTTGCCTCATTATTCGTATCCAAAAATAATGGAAAGGAAAATTAGGGGAGAATGCCCAAGTGTAAGTGGAGGAACTTTCTGCAACGGATTCAGGTGCTTATTTATTTATTTTATGCCTTTTGGCAAAAGGAGGTTCAGGCCTTGAGACCTTCTCTTCCACCTAACCGTTGGATTTGGGAGAGGGAATTGGGAAGGAGAGATGTTGGGTTGCCAGGAACTGACGGTACCGAACCGACATTTTTCTGGAGTAGGTGAGGGAAACCCCAGTTGAAAATCTCACCTAGTTCGGGCGAGCAGGGATTGAACCCATGCTCTACCGCTCAGCGTGGACCGTGGAAGCGAGGACCATCGTTTAGAGTGTAAGACATCGCTGGTTGGGTGAATATTTTCTCCATCCAAAATCGATTTAATCGACGGACTACCCTCCAGGTAATTGACTATCCCGTCTTCGACTCAGTATATGAGATTTGTCGCTTGTGCTAATAGTTGTCTTTCAGTGCAGAGCAGATCACTTTCCGCGTTCAGTCTTTTCCGTCGTGCATATTCGATCATACATTCGGAAGGATGTAGTGGAGATAGAACGAAGTAATTATCGTACGACACGACGTCGGCATTTGCTGTCGGAGCAACAAGCGTCTGACTTGCCTCATCTATTCTGGTTATAAATGTGATGCGGTACAGTGACTTTTCTAAGTTCTCCCCATATAGAACTATTTTTGATAGAGTTCTAGGATCTTACTAAACGCATCATGTTTTGTATGTCCCTTCTTCCGTTAGTATGAGCAACTCTTCATGATCTTATTAGTACATAAGATTATATTAGAAGAAAGAAACACTGTATTGTGATTGAATCACTTTCAGTGAAAGTTCAAAGGTAGAGGTGGCGAAGACGCTTAGCGATAGGATCGAGTGCTTGCGAAAGGCAGCGGCATGATCTGGATGTGCATGGTAAGAAAGGAGAAATCCAAAGTAGAGGGAGTTAACAATCATAAATGTAATACAATTTGGGAGATATAGAGATTTCGGGGATGCGTGGAAATAAACAAAAATAGGAAAGGTAAGAGAGTTGGATGGAAAAATAGGGAGGAAACTAAGTGTGGTGTTGGACAGTAGAAGAGAGAAAAAATAAATAAAGACGGTACAATAAACATGTAGATTTTTAGAAAGTAAAGTAATTCTTAATCGAGTTCGAGAAGACGAGGACACAGAGTTGAATAATATCAGCTATTTTACCACAGGAGTATTTTCATTCTCTATACTGCGACGATTCACTGATACATTTTGCTACAGAAACATCAAAGACATAATTCATGAGTTTTTCTTTTCATTTTTTAATGTTTTTAGGTTTCCACCCCGCATTGGTTGCGGTATGAATGTTAATCAGACTCTTCATTGAATAACACTGATGGATTAAAGGTGTCCTTACTTAGTAGTATGACGTAGTTTTATTGTAAAGCTTTAAGTTTTCAACCTCGTCTCATGCTCAGAGGATGAGGTGGTGATGTCAGACGTCTACATAATTTTTCCTGCGATGGAAAATAATTTTCTCAATTTCGATCGAAATCTGTCTCGTGATTTGGGAGATGTGACGTGCGTAGAATATATGTGATTCATGACTTAAATTTTTTGAGTTATATTACATTTGATATATATTATATTTTTTGTAGTTATATTATACTTTTTATGAATATTTCATATTTGAAACGTTTTTCTCCGGGTTTCTTTCGGATAAGGGAGGATTCTTACATAGACCGACTATGCTTAGTCTTAGTGGTGACAGTGTCATAAATACTATTGCTATTATTAATGTCGAATTTTGAGGGATTATAACAGTTACGATTTACATTGGAATAATAAATTGATAAAATAACATCTTTTAGAAATATTATATTCGTCATCGGAATTGATGGGATGGTCCCTTGTTTCCTTCCGAGGATTATATTAGTTTATTACCCCCCGTGTGGTCATACCGTGTTTGTAACGGCTTTTTTTGCATTGTAAATTTATGGAGTTATTTGTGTTACAATTGTGTTCTTTCCGTTGAAACGGAATCATGAGCTCGCAGGTGTACGCCTGTGGAATTGGAAGAGGAGTTTATCGATGCCAAAGGCTGAGGGTGTGTGTATCGAGTGAGTCGAGTCTAGCGATGACGCAATATACTTGCTCGCTGTGTACACTCGTTCTTCTTTTAATGCACTTTCCTTTGTCCCCGAAGGAGCAATCGCTGAGATGAGAGGCTTACATGGATGGCTGCTTCCGTGGCACGGAAGTTGGGACGCCTTTCGCCATTCTTGCTGCAGGAGGCGTGTTCATCAGACTCCGAATTCTTGCTTCGTGTTGTCTTAAAATAATTAATCCCATATAATGAAAACTTTTCATTTTATTTATTTATTTTTTGCCTTTTGGCAAAAGGAGGTTTTGGCCACGAGACCTGCTCTTCCACCTAAGCGTTGGACTCGGATAAGGGAATTGGGAAAGGGTGATGTTGGGTTGCCAGGAAACTTACGGTACCGAACCGACATTTGTCCGGAGTAGATGAGGGAAACCCTAGCTGAAAACCTCACCTAGTTGGGGCGAGAAGGGATTTAACCCACGCTCTACCGCTCAGCGGGATCGTGGAAGTGAAGACGCTACCACTGGACCACCGCTGTCGGTATTTAAGTTGTGATCAACTGAATTATAGTTAGTTACGTAATATTAATAATTATTGTGGGACGCAATGTTTCCCAAAATTAATTTTTTTTTCGTTTTTGTAATTTACTTGTTTCTAGATGAGAATTTTAATTACTGTAGATCCACGAAAGATCGCCATTGCCTTTGTTATTTTAAAGACAGGAGACAATTATGATATCTAGTGTGGGAAACAGGAGAAATGCTACAGATTCAGGGAAATGAATTTACTAGATACTTAATACAAAAAGATGCGAGTGGTATATTTCGAAATATGATTTTAAATTTTTTAATCCTTTTGTGGTCATAGTTTGATTCCATTACTGTTTCAGTAAGATAATACATGTTCCATATGCTGTATTACATGTTTCATTATATCACTTTCTGGGTCTTTAGGTGAAAATATAATTTTAGGTGAAAAGATAATATCAGAGTAAAATGGTTTTGGCAAAGAACCTTTTATTCCAAATTCTATTTCAAGAATAATGTTTGCTCATTATAGCGTAGGTTTGTTGTTAGAGGTCAAGATGATTGCATAAATAAACTATTGTATTATAAAAGATAAATAATTATCCGAATCAGTTCAAATCAACGCTAACGTGATACTTTAAACATACTTTTACTACTTATCATTAATTACTGAGCGAATCGTCGACCCACTCAGCTTTGTGTGTCAGTACTAGTCTATTCAATTTGTCACGTGTGAATACTTCCCAGGGAACGGCTGGCCCTTTTTCCCGTAGTCGAGGATCTCTGTCATGTGAGATGTAGTTCTGAAGATATGTTAGTTTTAGAATACTGGAAGGATGTCAAAGGACACTTGTTATTTCATTAATTGTTATTGCTACTTATTATTTCTATTAAGATGCAAAGTATATTTAATATTGATGGATACCAAAAGCTATTAAAATTTGCAGTTTAGAAGCTGATTTGAATCTTCACTTGTATGCCTGATGACTGTGAAACTTACAAATGTGTTAGCCAGAGTTCAATTGTGTTACGCGTAGCGGACTATCCACTGAACGTGTAATCTAAACGACCGAATGAATTTATGAACTTCTTGGTATACTCACCACATACAAATCTATACCTCATAAAATAATTTTTTGAAATGTTCTGTTGCACGGAAATTAGAAAAAGGAATCGATGGAATTATTTGAAATGGAAGGAAATTTCTTGAGGGGTTTTGCATTTACAATGCGAAGTATGATTAAATTAATCTTTAATCATGTGTCCGCTACAGTTCGATTGCGTTACCTGAGGCGGAAATCCACTGAACATATAATCTTAAGTGGCCGAATCGTAGAAGTAAAATTATGTAAAGGTTGTGAAGAACATTGTTTTCAAGTTCATAACCTAAAAGTGAAATAAAAATCAAATCTAATTCAGAGGTCTTAACTATGAGCTTTGTTTATTTCTGTGTATGAGAATGTTACTTCCGCATGGATTTTAAAATAATTCGTGATTTTTTGCGTATTAACATACGAAAGTGAAAGCTGTGTATTTTTATAAGGATACTTCTAGGTATTTAATTTTCAAAATTAAAAAAGTAAAAATTTAACTCCACAAAAGTATAGAAATATGGAAACTAACATGTGAATTAAGAATGTTATGTGTCAACACCGGGCTAAATGATCTAAAAAATCTAGACCTTTTGACAGATGCTTTATATCCTTTGTAGGAAAAAATGTATCAGTTCTCAGTACCTATTTTTCTTTGAATGCTCATGTAATTTTTTGTATGCTTGTTTAAGAACGAAAAAAGATTCTTTTTTGTATAATTGGTGAATTGTTTTAAAAATTTTAATGTGCAGTAATGATTGATTTAAATTTCGTCTTGGTATCGTCGGGTAGTTCAGGTACTGAATTTATATTGGACGATGATTCTGTACCGGAAAACATGGATGGACTGGAAAACTTTTCATTGATTCGCGTTGTTTACGCCGTGATAGTGAGCTCATGATTCGCAGGAAATTTGATCGTCGTATGTCCGTATCTATCGCACAGATTGCGCTCCGTGAGTATGCAAATGAACGCGTTGCGGATAGCGCCTCGGGCGATGGATGAACGAGTTCCGTCGTATGTTGCTGCATTGCGCTTCCCATGCGCATCGCGGGTACATCGACGGAACAAAACGCGAAATGATGGAGGGAGTGAGGATTGTGTCGGAAACTTCATGATAATCACTCTACCATGATTGGCATTGGCGATATTCTCATCTACTATCATGTTAATTATTTTTCTATCGAATTGTTTCTTTGCATATGTATGGGTCGTTCTTAAAAAATCTTTTTTTGGTTTTTTGAAATTTGGTGGTGGGGGGCACCGTCCCATTATGTTTTATCTTTGATAAGTCTTTAAAATAATTCAAATTAAAAGAAAGTAGAAGTTGCC
>NNCF01133229.1:9148-45376 GCA_002313205.1 Laupala kohalensis | reverse complement strand
TTGTATACACGTGACGATGACTGAAATTAGCTGTCGAAACTTGTGTTGAAGTACAAACTTGCCAATTTACAAGATCTTTAAAAATATTGCTGGTACAATTTTTGCTTAATATCTGCGCTTTCACACAATTAATATTGTTTTCAGAGCCTTTAGTGAATCTGGTTACCCGTTCGATGGAAGTGAGTGAGGCTTTTAATCTGTTTTTTTTTCATATAAATTTCGGTTCCGTTCGGTTCGTTGCACTCCACGGTATCTATTTTCTTAATATAACTTATTCCATTATGTTGTTATTTGGTAGAGTTGGGTTCGTGACATGAACCTCGCTACGTTAGTAAAGATAAAGCTTAACGTAATGACTATCCGGTCAGTTTTAAAACCTTAAAATTTTAATATCTGAATATTTGTAAATTTTGTTTCAAAGGAACTATAGATACGGCTAATTTGATGTATTTTACTGCTGTTGTACTACGTTCAAAAGCTATCTTCAAACTCGAATTTTTGTTGCATTTTCTCCGTCAAGGGGTTCATTGAAGTAGTCGCAAGTCAAATATCGCTCCATTGGGTCGGAAGGGCAAATGTTAATATTGCTCTCTGCTACTCCAGTCTATCAAGATCGATTTGACTTCGCCTTCTACCCCGCACCACCCCCTCACCCTTTTGCCAAAATTCCCATTCACCTCTCCCTCCCTCTTCTCTCTCCCCACCGTCAACGACGAAGGGAGCTAATCCCCGTCGAGTGCTGCGCTGTATTAAACAGACTCAAGAGGCATCACATCTAAATGGCACGAGGCTGCGGTCGGTCGGAAAGTTGGCAGCCGAGATTTCCTTCGTCTGGCTCCACCGCCGCCGACTGACTCAGTGTACACCGCGAATCACTCACCTCTTCTCTTTCGCTATTGCGAAAGTGCTGTGAGTTTAAAAAGATCAAGTGCAGAGGCTTTTGGGAATATATTCTTCAATGAATGTAATTTTCTAACTTAAGCGTGAATATATATTTGTCCGTGAATATACGATTTCATAACGCACTGTGAGGTAAGTTTTTAGCTCACTTCGAATCTGAAATCCCTGTTGACGCTGTAAGACGCTACTGCAGTACGCTAATGAAAAAAGTTTCGAATTACTACATAGTCACACAGAATTCAACCAGAGAATTTAATTTTCATGAAAGTTTGTTCGAAAAAATGTAAGTGTTGGCGTAAATATTTTTAAATTAGAATATTGTAAATATATTTATTTTAATAATTATATTTGAATAAAAATATATTCATAATACCATATAAACGTAAATATGTTTAAAAGTTGCACCATGACAATACCGAAGTTATATTTTGTGTATTTTCCATGTTCCTGCTAATTTACTTTCTTTTAACAGTTTAGGACTGCCTGAAATGGGATAAATTTTAATTGGTGGAAGGATAGAAATTGAAGAGACATCTGCATCTTGATATTTATTTATTTATTTATTTATTTATTTATTCATTCATTTGTCTTGCCCGCTGCCAGTCTCCTTGTCTCTGTTGCATAAAGCAATACAAGGATCTCAGCGATTTGACAAGCCTTATAATTATTTTTAATCTATTCTTCATCCTCCATCTATACGCTGTCCTAATTCCATCTATCTTGCTAACAAATTCCATATATAGTGCATACTTCGTCTTCGTAACGTGTTTCTGCTGTCAGGTTTAGAATATTTTCCTTCCCATATTCTCTAATATAGCATGCCCGCTTAGACACACAATGTGGGCAATCCCACAACATATGCTCAGGGTTTTCTTGCTCTAATTCACAGTCACACATGCCATCGTTAGTCTTCCCAAAACGCTTTAAATATTCCTCGAAATCTCCGTGACCAGCTAGAAATTGCGCAACAACTTTGGTGAGCACAAACCATTTCTTATGCTTCTCCGCAAATCGGACATCAGGTATATACCTATACGTGCGCCGTCCCTTTTGTGTCATTTCCCACCGTTTTTGCCATGCTTTCATTAAGCTCTGATAATTTTCTGCGGGATGTTTTCTCGTTCTGTCGTAATTCAATATTATTTACCATTATCTTACCATCTTGTTTCATGATGCATCGATACTTTGCCTTCTGAACGAAGAGATCTATTGGGAGTAAGCCTAGTACCGCGTTCAATGCCTGAGTCGAAACTGTTTTGTACCACCCGGAAATTGATATCAAACATTGTCGTTCAATAGATCGTAGTGTTCGTGCAAATTGCGTATTTATTTCTCTTTCTGTCCATACTATACTGCCATATGCTATCAATTGCCTTAGTGCTCCCACATAAACAGTTTGAGGTCGTATCGAGATATTCTCATCATTCTATACAAAGTCATGATCCCTATTCTCATCATTCTATACAAAGCAATCTGCACGCGCTTACGTATGTACGCCAGATGTTCCAAATATGTTAGTTTTTGATCTATGATCACTCCCAGGTGTCGTTGCTTTGTCACAATTTGGACTTTGCTCTCATTAAGTCTAACTGCAAAATTTCGATGAAACTGTTTGGGATGTCGGAACCAAATGATTCGTGTTTCACTGTCTGACAACGTTAGCGCTCTTTTCCGACACACTTCTGCACAGATGTCCAGTGCTTCTTGTGCTTTGGCTTCCAACATACGACGTGATGTCCCTGTTACTGACAAGACTAGTATCTTGATAGATATTAATTCGATCACTTTTGAGAAATAACTTAGTTCCAGGTTATGAATTTCTATAGAAGGTCTCAAACAGGCTGAAACCTTCGCCACTACAAGGATCAGTGGATAAAATACTTCAGTGTAAGTATTCAGTGTTTGTCAAAAGGGAGCAGATTTGATCGTATCTGCTCCATTTTTAAGTATACAAGAATTATAAAGCGCGGCATTTTATCTCGGTGACACCTCCTTATTGATCGCTGTGCCCTGTCAAATTACTTTTGATAAATGCGTTAGGTACTTTTAGTCACTAGAAATTTTGTAGGGGATAAGCAAAGTACTCTCCTAAGCCAGTTTCTGCGCCAGGTATTGAAATGCAGAGAAGCAATGTATGTATTTGTACTTTTACTCAACGTGCCAAGCAAGTCCTCGTACACAGGCGAGTGATATAAAATTAAGTGTCTACATTTATCGTTATAATGGTGCTTGTTCGATTTGAATACTTTCCCCGAAGTAACTCTGCCCTGTTTGCTGGCAGGCTTCATCATGTAGGCCGACTCTTGACCCCTGCCATAAAACAGGAGTGAGCTTATCTCGTCCCGTGGCGTGTGCTTCCAAGTTGTAGCTTCTTGTGAATCGCTCCCGCGTGTTGCTCGTGCTCCTCGCCTCGGCCTCTGGGTGCCTGGCGCGGACACTTCTCCAGCGAAATGCGGAACGCCCCTCACGCTGCTCAGGTGGTAGGGTTCTTGCTCGTCACCAAATCATCCCGGATTCAATACCCGTTGGGGATAGAAAAAAAAATTGTAGCTTTTCACCTGAATGTCTTAGTTCAAACAGCTGTGACTTCTGAAAATCGAATCCTCCTCCTTCTATCCACCTCCTAGAACTAGTATTACTAACTCTTACTATTACTAACTACTCCTACTAACCCCTCCATGTGATCCAAGTTGTTGGTAAACCCAGCTAAGCGGTCCACCTACTAACAGTAGTCTTCCACCCAACTCCTGCCTCCTATCGCTCCATGTAGATAAGCTTCAATAGCACGCTACATGTCCCATTTACAAATACAACAATAAAAAGAAAAGCGGAACGAACAGTGAAGGAAGGGAAGGGACAGTTACAAAGTCTGCCTCGCCAATTTTTAAGGCAGAAGAAAGGGTAACCTAACTTGTTATTAATATTTTTTTCCCTGTTATCAAACTTCATTGGTTATTTCAAAATTGTAAGAATAAACGAAACACAATTAAGGTTCACCAAGGCGACGAAAGCAACCAAAAAAAGAAAAAGCATTATAAAAAAAATTAAAGATAGAGGTTGAGTTCAAAATTGTTATTGTGTCATGGTTATATATAGGTGGGTGTTATGTTTATATAAAAGTATTATTAATTGTAAATGAAGGGGGCTAAAGGTTTGTCTTACTTATGAGCTGATTATTGGCTGTGGTGTAATTGTAAACCTGTCGTGTTTAGCCCTGAAGAAGGACAAATATATGTCCGAATAGTTGGCAGTATGAATATTGTTAAATTTTTTTGGACCTAAATACTCAACAATCTTAATCTTGTGTGATGAACAATGTCAACAAAAACATGGAATTTATTAAAAAAAAAATATTTAACCATCTTACACTTGCGAGTAAATGATATTTTTGAAGTACTAGCAATTGTTATATTTCTTCCGATTTTTAATGAATGGGGTTATGAGTGAAAATAACTGCAATAAATATTAGATGTATTGTGCTATAAACGTTAAATCATTACATTTCATGACGTGTTTGTTTTAGCCAAGTGTTGAATTTTAAGAAATGTAAATATAATATTTATTCCTGTTCATCCTCAGAGCAGTGTTCTTTAATAATAATAATAATAATAATAATAATAATAATATTAATAATAATATTAATAATAATAATTTATGAACTCGGGAATTGAGCATAGCTCGGTGGCAAATTAAAATATAATATACAAGACGTAAACAACAAAACAAAAACTAAAATAAAAATTCACTCTCACGTATGTAAACAAACAATATATAAACACGATCAAACCAAAGCACATGAGAAAATAAAAAGCATACACTGTGAAACTATAACCGAGAAAATGTTTTTCATTAATTGAATATTTATTATAATGTATTGTTAACACATTTTGAGTGGAACAACAAGAAATAATAAATACGTAATTTATAAGAAGAAATAAAAATTATTATTTCTCCTAATTCTGACACTGAACCGAATAACAAGGAATATACTCAAGTAAGTACGCGGATATCTATCACTTCACTACATGTATATTTTCTATTCGATTGGCTGTCGCATCATTAGTGGTGATAACTGCAATGTGGTCTCGATGGCGGTGTGTTTGCTGGTGGTTGTGGGAGAGACTTAGGATGGCGAGTGAACGAGCGACTGGGGAAGCTGGAGGAGGAGGAGGAGGAGGAGGAGGATGAAGCCCTGGTGAGGAGTCGCCAACAAGGCGCGATAAGCCGCCTGCAGCAGCAGAAGCACCAGCACCAGCAGAGGCCTCGTAAAGCCTTCCACCCCCCCATCCCCCAGCACGTCTTCTCAATCCGTTCCACACCTCAGCCGCTCCAAAGGGATTACCTCACAGCAAAGTCTCTCTCTCTCCATGTCTGCTTTGCTCCGCTTCATCACCAACCCTTTGTCCCTCTTCCTCTCTCTATCTTCACCCACGAAACACACAGCACACAGCGGTGGTTTAGTGGTAGCGTCTTTGCTTCCACTGAGCGGCAGAACCTGGGTTCATACCCTCGGCCGAATTTTCAGCTGGGGTTTCCCTCACGTACTCCAAACAAATGTACCGTATGTTCCCCGGCAACTCAACACCTTCCCTTCCAAACTCTCATCAATGTCCGGGTTAGGTGGGAGAACAGGCCTCACGGACTGAACCTGAAGACAAGAAATAAACAAATAAATATTCTCCACTTCGGAATTTATCAGCTGCGAGGACCATGAAGAATCGGTAATGCTGGTCTTGAAAGAACGGTTATGTCCATTGTATTATACACCCTGACTTACTTTACATTATTAGCTACCACTGAACAGCGGACGAAAATAGATAAGCTCATCCCGAGTTTATTACCTGCATTACGTTGCAGCAAGTAGAAAAGTGGGAAGAGATCAAATGATGTGCTGGTTAAATTTACTTATCGATCGAGTATGGGGGTGGTTATTTATTTACATTATTTTATTTTGTGTAGTGTTCCCACCAAAAGACATTACACGGTTACATCTGGTTTACAATAAAAAAATCTGTGGACTTAGTTTTTATCACTTCCAGTGTTGTGCATTTCTCTTCTTTGTACTTCAATCCCTTCTCGATATATTAGTTTTTGTTTTAATATTACTCACCCTTATTATGACCGGTAGGTGTCCACCTTTGACCAAGGTTATTAGGACGCGTTTTCTACAGTTTTCCTCAATCCATGACATCTCTCTTACAATATATTGCTTAAATATATCGTACTTCTTTTTCGTTTCTATCATTCGTTTACAAATTTTACATATCGTGTTCTTTGTCCTCATTAATCGTAAATATCTTGCCCGTCCTGGTCCGTAAAATTGGCGGTCCCAAAACATACGATCTCGTTTCTCTTCATCTATTCCACACGCTGACAGAGGTGATATATTGGCAGCGTCTTCGCTTNCACCCCCCCATCCCCCAGCACGTCTTCTCAATCCGTTCCACACCTCAGCCGCTCCAAAGGGATTACCTCACAGCAAAGTCTCTCTCTCTCCATGTCTGCTTTGCTCCGCTTCATCACCAACCCTTTGTCCCTCTTCCTCTCTCTATCTTCACCCACGAAACACACAGCACACAGCGATGGTTTAGTGGTAGCGTCTTTGCTTCCACTGAGCGGCAGAACCTGGGTTCATACCCTCGGCCGAATTTTCAGCTGGGGTTTCCCTCACGTACTCCAAACAAATGTACCGTATGTTCCCCGGCAACTCAACACCTTCCCTTCCAAACTCTCATCAATGTCCGGGTTAGGTGGGAGAACAGGCCTCACGGACTGAACCTGAAGACAAGAAATAAACAAATAAATATTCTCCACTTCGGAATTTATCAGCTGCGAGGACCATGAAGAATCGGTAATGCTGGTCTTGAAAGAACGGTTATGTCCATTGTATTATACACCCTGACTTACTTTACATTATTAGCTACCACTGAACAGCGGACGAAAATAGATAAGCTCATCCCGAGTTTATTACCTGCATTACGTTGCAGCAAGTAGAAAAGTGGGAAGAGATCAAATGATGTGCTGGTTAAATTTACTTATCGATCGAGTATGGGGGTGGTTATTTATTTACATTATTTTATTTTGTGTAGTGTTCCCACCAAAAGACATTACACGGTTACATCTGGTTTACAATAAAAAAATCTGTGGACTTAGTTTTTATCACTTCCAGTGTTGTGCATTTCTCTTCTTTGTACTTCAATCCCTTCTCGATATATTAGTTTTTGTTTTAATATTACTCACCCTTATTATGACCGGTAGGTGTCCACCTTTGACCAAGGTTATTAGGACGCGTTTTCTACAGTTTTCCTCAATCCATGACATCTCTCTTACAATATATTGCTTAAATATATCGTACTTCTTTTTCGTTTCTATCATTCGTTTACAAATTTTACATATCGTGTTCTTTGTCCTCATTAATCGTAAATATCTTGCCCGTCCTGGTCCGTAAAATTGGCGGTCCCAAAACATACGATCTCGTTTCTCTTCATCTATTCCACACGCTGACAGAGGTGATATATTGGCAGCGTCTTCGCTTCCAGCGATAGAGCGCGGGTTCAAACCCTGCTCGGCCTAACTAGGTGAGGTTTTCAGCTAGCATGAGCTTAATTGTCCGTGACAAACCGCGTCTTAGTGGATAAAACTACCAACGTTTCGGCCATCGTGCTGTGGCCTTCTTCAGGACAATGTCAGAGTCGTACAGACCTAAGACTTTGTCGTACTCTGGTCGTACTACGCAGAGTACGACAGCGACTTAGATCTATAACATTGAAAATAACGGACGATAATTATCCAAATCGTCTGAAATTTTGGGTGTATAATTTCTTAACTATGAGAAAATTTAGTATAGATTGGGTGAAATTTGTGTCGTGATTATTTATTCAACCTAATGTAAAGTTCCAAGTTATGAAATTAACCCGCAGAGTACGACAGCGACTTAGGTCTGTACGACTCTGACATTGCACTGAAGAAGGCCACATTATTATGATTGAAACGTTGATAGTTTATCTACTATGACGCGGTTTGTCCCGTACAATCAAGTTCATACTGACTCCGGCCGCGGAAGCCTACATTTATATTTTCAGCTAGTGTTTCCCTCACCTACTCGACACAAAAGTTGTTTCGGTACCCCAAGTTTCCCAACAACCCAACGTCTCTCTTTCCATATTCTTTAACCCGAGTCTTGGTTAGGTGGAAGAGTGGGCCAAATGGCTCAAACCTCGACATGAAATAATAAATAAAATAGTTATCGTATTATCCCAAATCTTCGTTAATACCTTTTTGTGTTCCGTGTGCTGTGAGAAATTCTGAGTATTTTCGATCTCGGAGAGTTATGTCGTAACCGAACAAAAAAGTTGGTGAGAGAGAGGTACTATTCCAAAATCACGCTTCCCGTAAGCTGAGCCGGATCTTTTGTGGGTGATCGTACGCTGGTCTGACGTGTGGTGACTCACGTCGCTCTTACATGTACACGAATGTAAACGTTCCTATACGTTGGTTTTAAAATAGCTAATTTACATTTTAAGACAATTATAAATTATAGCAAATTTGGTCTAGAAGGACTTCCAGCTATTCTAATGTATGCTTTTGACATGTTGTTGAATATAGCGACTGAATTCATTACTTGGGAAGGAAGGAATAGTTCATAACCAACTTCAATTAGTCACCAATGTGCTGGATAAGAGATATTTTTTTCTAACGTAATGTAGTGTGCCTTGTATAAATGAAACATGATTGTGCAAATATTTTAGTCTAGGGGAACACGCTGAAATAATTTTTTTAATAACTTGAGTGAATTTAACACACACAAATTGGAGACAAAAGGAGATGCTTCTTGTTTTATTGTAACTACCAAATCCCAGCACTTGACATTCGAATGTCATTTTTAATGACCTCTTTGTTTTCATTGTTGAATTTGTCTTCAATGAACATATTTTTCGAATAACTTTTTTATTTTCATATTATCTCTTATTGTTTATTCGTTTTTTAAATATTTTATTTGATTCAATTGACTCGTTTCGCTGCATTAGGCTTGTTATTTGTCACTCCCAGACGCTTCTTGGATCTTTGTCGCATTCAGGTTTCCAGCCTGGTTATCTTCCTTATATCGACAACTGTGTGTTGTTATTTGCGGTAAAATTGTGATTGCTCGTAACTTTGAGTCAGTGGCTAGAGAGTGAGCTAATTCTTATTACTGTTCGAGTGCATTGAACGTCCTAAAATGGACAACAAAATAACGTGCATGCCGTTGTATTATAAAATCACTTCTACGCTTACGTGAACACTTTACCAGATATAACTTCAATTGTGGTCACTGACTGCATTTGACTTGAACTTTTTTACAATTTAATTTCAATTTTGATTGAATTTTTTTTTTGAATTTTGATTGACCTGTGTGATTGATGCTGATCATCTATGATTGATATGTGAAAGCCCTGTCTTTAAAGTTTAAACACGGTTATTATAAACATTACAATGTTCTACATAAAAACGTGTCATTGCACACGTCTTTGATTCATGGGTTACACGCTGATTGAGTTTTTAATACAATATGAGTATCTTAAATATTTTAAAAGTGTATAACAAAAGGGGGTGCTTGACATTGTATTATAATGATGATTTATTTATTTATTTATATTCATTTCATTGTCTGTCGTATCCGGAGCTTACCCTTCTCCTCATCCTCATCCTCCTCCTCCTCGTCTTCTTTCCCGCTGTTGTCATCCGGAGGCTCATGACGGCAGCAGCTCTTCTGTTGGAGCCAAGCGCTAGGAATTCCTCTGCTTATTGCTGCTGCTGCGGCGTCGCAGAGACGTCTTTTATTGCAGCGCGCGCCGTTATTTGCTCCGTATGTCGTGGAATCTTGTTTCTCACTCATTACGAGAGTTGTGGAAAACAAAAACATTCTTCCGAGAAGAATGTCGCCAATCGTAGCCAGAGATTACGTTCGCGAACCTGGAGAACTTGGTTGTTATTCTTTCATAGTGGATTAAAAAAAAAACATCCCTGGAATTTTGGAATGATTGTCCGTCCGGATTCCATTGTAGTATTTGTAAATGGGAAATACAGCGTGTTATTGAAACTTGTCTACATGGAGCGATAGGAGGTAGGACTTGGGTGGAAGGTGGGACTTGTCCCACGTGGAGGGGTTAGTAGAAGTAGTTAGTAATAGTCAGAGTTATTTATAGTAGAAGATGTACGAGGAAGGAGGAGGGTTTGGTTTTCAGTAGTCACAGCTATATAAACTGGGACATTAATGTGAAAAACTACAAATTTTATGGCCCCACCGGGAATTAAATCCGGGCTGACTCGGGGATGAGCGAGCACGCTATCACCTGAGCCACCACAGGGGCGTTTCCGGATTGATCGTCGAGTAATTCGCACAGTCAAGTAATTCGAGAGAAGAAATGTCGTGTCCTCATGACTGAAGCAGCAGCGAATTGCTTTCGAGTTGAGAGGTTGAGAGACCGGATTCCGACAGAGCTCTCGTGTAATGTGACAAAATATAAAATATCTTAATTGGTCAGGGGATAAATCCCAGACGAAATATTGTAAAAATTTTCTGAGAGACAGAGAGAGCGCGCCCTTTCGTACTTATATGTACGACAGTGTTGAAGGAAAGTACAGATTCATTGCGTTCTAGAATCCATGGTATGAATAATGGGTAAATAAGTAGCTTGAAGAAATGATAAAACTGTGGATGAGAAGATATAGAAATAGTAGAAATCCTTTAATGAATTCTCTTTTTCTAGATAAAGAAATTCCAAGTATAATTTTCCTTGTTAAAGGTAAACATATTTCACTCAGCGTGAACTTCATTCACTAAATGAAAAAAAACAGTATGTTTGGAGGGTTGGGATTAGTCAACCTCTTGAAGAGGTAAAGCAAATAAGAAATTGACCACAGGATCCGCTGAGAATTAACAAGACACTTCTCGACCTTTACTGATACTCGTCACAATTTTATTGATACCCGGTTTATTATGCCTCGTTAAAAGTAGATTATTATTATTATTATTATAAAGCTATCATGCTGAAAACATGACGAACTGTCCGGAAATTCTTGTAAAATATTCCAATCAAAGAAGGAGTGCTTGGTGTTTATTCTTCTTACCGTGCCTAAAGCTGAGAATTGACAAAGAAGAATCGATAATAATAATAATAATAATAATAATAATAATAATAATAATTCTTATTGTAGCTTTAGGGGTCGCCAACATTTGGGTCATTACAACCCTTGTTAAAAGTAGAACGTCACCTCCAGTTTGCCCAATGTGATAAAACATTGCGCATTGCGAAAGACACAATGTGTTCGATTCCTGCGAGGCACCCCATCCTTCAAGTCTTGAAATTTTGGCATTTTTCACTCCAATAATAAATGTTTTTCTATTGATTTATATGTTGATTGATGATTTATTTGATGTAAAACAAAAAATGTGGCCAATTAGTTTATTGTCCTCCACGGTGTCATCCGCATTTGTAACTTTCTCTGACAATTTATTATTAATAAATAACGTTGCACTGCAACCGTGAGTGCGTGGCATATGGTTGGTTTATTATTGTTCATTTCACAGCTATATAAAAACGTGTATGCGAGGCTTCGTTAAGTTTCAAGATGAAGTAATGAGGAAAAGGTATGCTTCGTTTGAAGATAAAACGAAGATTATTAGAACTTAAATGTATTAATTTAAAATTGGAAATATCAATTAAAGGAAATATTTCATCTTTATCAGCAAACAAATGAAATAATTTAACTCCAAATATTCCGTCTTTTTCACGTTCAGCCGTAAGCCATACTGGGAGAGGCGGTTATTCCAGTCTTCAACTTGACGTTGGAGTTTCTCTCGGGTGACATCTGCTACCATTACATCATCTGCATATAGAAGGGTCATAGGAACGTTCCGTTGCAGGTCACGAGTGATAGTGTCCATGACAAGCACAAAAAGGGATGGTGACAGTGCTGATCCCTGGTGGACACCGACATTTATAGAGAAGTTTGCCGAGGTACCGGCCACACAACGTACTCCACTGCTGGTGTTCGTATATAACATCTTGACGACATTCACAAATGACTCTGGCACACCATGTTCGCGGAGTGCGAACCAAATCAACTCGTGTGGAACAAGGTCAAAGGCCTTTTCAATGTCAAGACAGGCAACATGCAGCGGTTTTCTCTTCTCACGATGCTTCTCCACGAGTAATTGACCTGCGAAGATGGCGTCAGTAGTTCCAGCCTCTTTGACAAATCCACATTGGTTGGAGTTGATTTTGGTGATTTCACGCAGGCGTCGATCAAGATTTCTCTCAAAACTCTTCATTGTATGTGAGAGAAGACGTACCGTGCGATAATTAGAGCATTCTGCTGGGTCTCCTTTATTCTTGAAAATCATTACTGTGATGCTTGTAGCCCAGTTAGGGGGGATGTGGCCCGATTCCAATATGGCATTGAAATATGTAACAAACCAATTATTTGCAGTGGATTGCAATTCTTGAAGTTTCCATAAGTGAGCTGGGAGGCTGCCTGGTCCAGGAGATTTTTGGTTTTTCATACTTTTTAGGGCAGTGGCAATTTCCTGTGCAGTGATTTGGGAGTCCTTAAGTTGGAATATCGTCTGGTATTGGTGGATGCAGAAACTCTGTTTGAGATCTCCTCAAAATGCTGTTGCCAGCTCTTGAGAATCGCATGTTTGCTCTGTAGTCTTTGGTCTTCCTTGCTCTTTATGCACACTTAGTGCTCAATATCCCTTGCAGATCTTACTCGGGCTTTGGATAGACGGTAGATATCCTCTTCGCCTTCTTTGGTGTCCTGTTTGAGATAGAGGTTGTTGTAGTGGTTGGCTCTTGCTTCGGCGACGGCTTTCTTTGCTTCTCGTTTAGCAATGACGTATCTTTCTTTGTTCTCATCTGTCTTCAGAGGTAGCCAGTTTTTGTGTGCTTTCTTCTTATCATGGACATTTTCTTGCACCTGAGCAGTCCATAGCCATGTCTATTTGTCAATCCGACGTCGCGCTGGGTTTGAGGTACCCAGTGTTTCTGCTGCGGCAGTAGTCACTGACTCACAGAGATTAGTTCATATGGTGTCGATGGAATTGGAATCCACAGGAGGAAATGTGATACTGTTAATCAATGCTGATTTCTGGTCCTGGAGTTTCCACCTTACTTTTGCTGGGCCTCTTGCATATCCACCTATCCTGCTTTTGCTGATCTTCAGGTTTGCAGTTAGTAGCTTGTGTTGGGGGGCCACGCATTCTGAAGGTATAACCTTCACATCTGTAACTGCTGGGAAGTTACATCGTCGTACCAGTACGAAGTCGATCTGGTTTCTACTGTCACCTCTGGTATATGTTATGAGGTGACTGATGCGCTTCTTAAAGAAAGTGTTGTCTATGATAAGGTTGTTTGCTTCCGCGAAGTCAAGGACTCGGCATCCGTCATCATTTCTTCTACCGTAGCCATTTCCACCATGACTATAAGCCTTATTCTGGCCGACATGCCTACCATATGAGTAAGAAGTCTTCCTCTGGGCTCAACAGAGAAGTTCTTAGAGTTCTTGCCAAAACTGATCTTTCTCACTCTCATCACTGCCGGATTGTGGAGCATGGGCACTAATGATGTGTAAGCGACAAGATGACATGTCTATGACGACGGTCATGAGGTGGTCTGAATGTTGATTGACCTCGGCTACTTGATCTCTTAAGTTGACACAAACAACGGCAACTCCATTTCGGTTGCTTGTTCCATGATATATAAGCTTGTATCCCTCTTCTATTTCGCGAGATTTCTGTCATCTCCAACGAGTTTCTTGAATACAAGCAATGTCCTCATCCCGTCTTTTGTTTTTTGATGTTTTTAGTGTATTCGGTGTATTTTCTCTATATTATGGACTGCTCTTCAAGTTACTGCCGGGACATCTCCGACAAAGGGCAAGTTATGCTTCGTAATTTCTAATTTATTAAAAATTTTCTGTGATATATTAAATGTCTAGATTTCGGTCACTTGTTAAAGAACAGGAAATAGTTTAAGTTATGTAATTTTCTATTTATCTATTATAGTACAGCACGTAATTTTTTTCATTAGCTTTTCCTGATTTAAGGGCTTTTGAATCTCGTGTTATTTTGACATAAGGAAATTTATAGATACGGCTTTGAAATTAGCGCGTGACATACCTTGAGCAAGATTGAGGTTTGGAAATGATTAATTATACGAACATTATAACATCCAGTTGAAATTACGATTTTAATGAATGGTGATGCTCTGTTGAGTTTCTTCTTCATTTATGCCTAGTTCTGTGATTATTCTTTAAAGAAAATTTATTCAGTGTATGTTCCACAGGTTACTGCCTTGACGAGTTAACTTGAATACCGAGAATGACATGAAACAGGTCATGTTTCTTGGAAGTACCATGAAAAGTGTTTCAAGCTAGCTCATGCATTTTGTATGAAAGATAGAAATGGCATTCAACACGTCTTGTTGTCAGCTGTTTGAATCCTGTTCGCGAATAGTTGCGTTCATATGTCCTGGTCTTTGTGGGGTTATCGAGAGCCATGTTTCCCATATTACCACCATTAAACTCTCACTTACAACGTTTTCAGTTTCTTTTCTCCACGTCACATCAAAATTAGCTGCAAAATATCGGTGAATTATGGCAGATATGCGGTGTGTTGTTCTTCAGTATAAACGCACATCGGCTCTGTAACTTGCGCGGAGTGGTTGCTAGCAAATGAAACCGACATCAGTGGCGTTGTGGAGTCATCTTCTTTCCACTGCGGCTACTAATGCCTGCATGACTGCATTGGATGAGCTTTTGAGTCAGGATGTCTATCTCCAACACCAAACCTATGTCGGTTTGGCGTCTCATAATCACAGCAAACTCAATTTCCTCCAGAATTCATACGACCATTTCTTGGGGTGAGGATGATGAGGTGGTCTAATAGTCTGAACCTTGACACTTGATGAATTAGGCAATAAATAATGGGGAGCTCGTGCGATTTTTGCTACCGTATATGCAGTCGTCATGAGAGTTTCTTCAGCACATTCTCAGATGTTAGTGGCTAATATCATACACTCGCGACATTCAGAACAAATTCCTTATGCTGGCCTTACAGCTCGGCGCAGTTGCGCCTTCAAATTGAGAGGGATTATCACTGCGTGTAACCAAAACGTTCGAGGGTGAATATCATCACACCGAGCCACTACCTTCGAAATCACAACTGAGCGCGCATTCTTGTGAGTTAGTGATTCTCGAATAAAGGTGATCCTTTCTCCAGTTATATTTCCAGCATAGGGAATTAGTATGGTATATTGCGGCTGTATGATATTATACTGTGTTACACGAAAGCTCTTGCCGTTGAACTTTACACTGCCACTGTTTGCGTGTGTTGTTAGTACGTCAGCGAGAGAGTTCAGTGCGAGTTCTGGGCTCGATTGAAGTTATGTTGACATCTGAGGTTACATGATGGTTTTGTTGGTTGTATGACCTATGTGAGTCGTTCAGGTGTACTCACAGAACAGTACGTTTTTGTGTAAAAAGTTTGTTTGAAGTTAACTATTTTTAGTATGATTTGAGTGAATGAGAACGCTAAGCAAAATGTCTGGATTACACTAGTTACAGTTTACAGGTACATTACCCTGCTTACATTAAGGACGTTGTACAGACATTTTATCATGTCATCAGATCATACCAAGTGAGTCATCTCTTAGAATGAGTTGAGTGACATCTTAATTGTTATCTCTAGAAAATTTCCTCTAATACCATTGGTCTATTCAAATTACACGCCAAAAAAAAATCACCATATTCTGATTCATTAATTACAAGTCCTTTGCTGAGTCCAGGACTTTCATTAAAAACACGTAATCTTGATGACACGCATAACAATCGATAGCTGGTCGAGTCATGATGTCATGCAATCGATTGCACAAATCGAACATGCTGCTTCGCGCTAAAAGACGAGAGATGTCAGAACACATGGGTCCTTTCTTTCGAACCTTGTTAGAGGATCACTGCTATCGTGTGTCGGCACACTAGCCGACATCTTCTCCAAGTTCAACCCTTCGCTGCTGCGCTACAAACGCTTGTGAACATCGGGTTTCAAACTTTGGACTTCAAATCAACAAACCGATCCAACATCATCCAAGCTGATCATCTCGTCTCATCTCATCACATCACGATCTCTTGGAAAACCAGTATATTATCATTATTTTCATAGCATGTGTCATTAAAATATTTTGTTCTTGTTGGCAATCAACTTTCATCTTGACCCTTATCCTTCATCACTCTCTATTTTCGTTACTATCATTTGCTGTGCAGGTAAGATCAAATTTGTTTGCACAGACGTGACGAACTCGGTGGGCAGCATGTACGTAATGTAAAACCCTAATAAATGTATATTCATCCCTGTTTGGTGTTGTAATTATATTTACATTAATGAGCTAACGGGAACTTGAACGTGATAAATAAATCTAGTGACATTATTGAATTTAGTGAAATAATGAAAAATTCAAAAATATTATGAGCATACGTACAATCTCGTTCTGGAATTTCGTACCCTATTATCAAAATTGAAAACAAAAAATTTGCGAAAACTATAATATTTTTTTTTTCAATCCGAGAAGTTGAGCATCAGATTTAATTTCAAGTGACTGTTCTTTCTCTGGCCAAATGAAATTTGATTTAGTCTCCGCGAATATTGCGCTGTTGTTCAATGAAGTATACTGAGAGTATTTAAATGGTATGTGCCAGAGTTAATATTATTCTGTTTCGAAGACAAATATATCTTAATTCTAAAAAAATCAATTAATAAATACCTTATTTTAATGGGAAAAGAAATAAAACCACCAACATTATAGTTTCAAGAAACTCGTTTATAACTTGTACGATACAAACAATACTTGTTTTAAGCAATCTCTATACTGAATTAATATGACATTTCTTTTTCTCCCTTTTTCTTTCTTACATTATGAATGAATTGTAACTCCATTTAACAAGTTAAAACTCCTCATTTTCCCCATTCTATTTTTTCTGTTCCTCCTTCTCGTTTTCTTTCTTTCTCTTTTTCATTTTTCCTTTCTTTAATTTTTTCTTTCAGATTCTTTCCTTCTAGCTCAGGCGTAGTCTGTATGACTTCAGTGTTTGGGCAATAAATAGGGAAAACATTTCTAGATTTCTCAGTTTTATACCGGTGAGGGAAAACCAAAACCAGACAGCATTCCCAATCAGATGTATTTATTGTTGGAAGGTATACGAGTAGGTACAGAAATGGTAAAATAAATGTTCAAAACACCCTGTTCTGTTAGGTTTTGGTTTTATCAATATTTTATTTTTTTGCTGGTTCAAAATGAATTAGGTCATGTTACATCATCAGATGTCCATGACAGATAATTATTCGTTTACGACATTTTCTTCACTCCTTTGTCATTCCGTTTCCCACCCCTTTGTCTTCTTTTTCATTCTCGTCTATCACTGTATAGATGGTCTTACATGAGCGGTTGATGTGGGTGGACTGAAACCAATGTAACCTGCTGCATTGCTCAACAACCTCAGTTGTTTTGTGAACACAGTTAAAACCGTGAAATGTTTGTTCTTGAATTTCACTCCTTTGTGTGCCGCAAATTTCCACGTTTCTGTAGAATCACCCATATACATTTTTAGTGCGTATCAATTCAGAAGGTTTATTTGTATAAAGAAACCAAAATAACCGTGAGTAAATCTGCGGTTTCTGAGTTACTTGTTAAAAAGAAAGTCATTACGCCTGTATTTGAATGTTTACTCTGTACCTGATATCTTTATTAGTCGAGAATCCACGTTCCCCGTTTATTGATGATCATTTGAACTGATGTATTCTTCAGAATCCTTTGAGATTGAGTGACAAATGATTTATTAAACGTGTTCCAATAGAGTAGTTTATTCGGGGCTTGTACAAAATGGAACACTGCTGTTGGAAGATCTTTGCCTTCGGAAAGACTATTATTTTCTGCTACACCTTTGTTAGAATTTTCCTATTTGTGACTGGAGGGTAATGTAAGCGCACCAATCTGCATATTATGGCATGATTGACCTCTGTCAAGAGGTTCCTGGAGGATTCTTGAATGTTATAAGATATAAAGTCCTATCTTGGTCACGCGAAGCTACGATTCTCCACCCTTGTGAAAGGTAAGCTAAAAGTAAGAATGATAAAAGATAACATAAATTCTATTGTATTTTCGTGGAATCCATCTGAATTTTATCCATCTTGTGTTCTCTCTCTTAAATTAATTCAATTTCTTTTTTACGCGTTTGCGATCGAACTATCGTGAATAATGTATCAAAATACCTCAGCTTTTTAAATTATGTTCTTTTCGTGATTTCTATTTCGTAATTACTATATAAGATAATTTATTAGTTAAATCAACTTCCCGAGGTAGTCAGGAACAATTCTATACAAGGTCTAACAAAATGCGAAAATTCTCTTCTTTTTTCACAAATATATTGTCTGATTGAGGATTAGTGAATAATTATACATTTTTACAACTCCAACATTTTGGCAATTTATTTTGTCGTCATCAGAGCTATATAAATATAACATGGGACCATCACGTATGGAACCAGGACTTGACTCCACAACGTAGAAATACATATCACTACAGATTTAAATGTCCTATATAATACAGGTATGCATTTGTATATTGTGGAATGAAGTGGTTGGTAATGGTGCCATATGGATAATGATGGCCCCGTTGTATAATGTTGTGAACAATGTGTGTCAATACAGTTGTCAAGATCATAACCTGAATGTTCTATTTTCTTCGACGTATGATGTCATAATCTAAGATGAAATTCTTTGTTTTTCAGGTACGTGTCTTGTATGTCGTATGTTAGTCCGCATGGATGAGTCAACTGCTTGGTAACGTATTATTTCTTTCTTAGTATTTATCTCTATGATTTCTTCATGCTTCTTTGTCTTCCCGCGTAGGTAATGCTAGAAATTCTGTTTTGTACTGCGAACCAATTCCTTACATGCAAGTGCTCTGATCTTCGAGTCAGATGTCTTCAATCACGGAGCAGGTGTCTGTCTCGTTTAGTACTTACACGTAATTTTGGTTCTTGAGTTGTCTCGTTCATATCCTCGGTGTCCTCTCGTCCTCCCTTTCCACTTAACATCTTGTTTTATACATCCCTTATTGTTTTTAATGTTAATATCTTCACAATGCATAAGTATTTGCACATAGTTGTCCGTAAAATGTGGGACCTCTGTGTGATCGTACTGTCATTGTACCCTAGAATGCCTCCTTTCGATTTGTCAATTTAAAATTTGAATACATGCTCAGATTTATATTTCTCTGATGATTTATTATTGTATTTTTTTCATGTTCTCAATTTGAGTCATCAAAATGTTTTTTTTTCTATTCTTTGTTTTGAATTCTGTCATAATTGGAATGTACGAGTTTAAAACTTGGAATTCATTTTCGGTATTAGTGTGTGTATCGTAAAAGTCCTGGAGATAACATGTTCTGTATCTTGCAGAGAGTATTACTAGATTTTGTGGATGATTTTATGGTTCATGACAATAAACGATATTTTACTTGATCTCGTATTTCTTAAGAAATAAGTAATTATGTTTTCGTGTTCTGTGATAACATATCGAAGTGCTTTGTAGCTATTTGGGTATCGCGGAATACTCCGTTTCACAACCACAACAAAACCCATCAAAATCCAATCAGCCATAATTTCTTAATGATGACAATCTGACGGCAATTCACCTAACCAGGTTTTTAGTCTTCTATGCGGCACATGTTGTACAATTACAGATAAAAATCTATTGACGCAAAACAGTATTTCAAATTCATACATCAGTTATGAATTTTGAGTAATTGAAATGTTTTGGAACTCGGAATATGGAGCGAACATTTTGCGATTTTATTTACATTTATTCTTTTTGGAAATGTTTTAAAAACTTCCTTTCTGCACTTATTTTTTTTTACAATTATGCATGTTTTTGTTTTTGATAGTTTTTTTTGTCTTAGCTCTTCTCTGAATAGTCTTTGGTTATCGCAGAATGTAAGCGTTATGCATTCTCCTTCTCTACGGAAATTATTTATTTTTATTTGACAGCTCCTTTCATGCTTTTAACGATTGACAGCCTGCTGAAAGACAAGCAGTTGTAATACTGAAAGTAATTTTGACGCCCGCAATTCAGTTTAATGTCTGTGTCTTCCAAAATATCCCTCTTTCCCGGAGTCGTTCCGTTAACAAACTTCGCTATAACTGCCAGCGCTGCTCGTCTCTGTTTATAAACACATCGTTTGTCTTCTTTCCTTCCTAGCAATCATCCGTCGCCTGCTCGATATTGTCTGCTCGTCGCGAACGAGGCTTCATTCAGAGAAAAGACGAGATGCACAATTTCAGGACGATCATTCAGAGTTGGGAGGCTAAATGCCGAAGAGCTATTATGCCTTAGAGGAATGGGAGAAGATTGTACTCGAGCCAAGGAGGGGAGATATACGACTGGAGAACTCGTTCCCCTGATGTTCTGATCTACGATACATGTTGAATTTATAAAGTGCGTTTATTATAATACAAGTAATAAGTTTAAATGATGAATTGAATTTTAAATAAATTTATTGTAAAAAAAAAGCAATTAAACCTCGATGCGACCACATGGAGGACAGTAAACTAATTTACTCTCCGGAAGCAAGCTAGGGACTATCCCATCACTTCCGATCAAGGGTCCTAAGACAGAAGCGGATTTTACTTCGGTAAAGTTGGCACCCCCACTTCATCGCCCACCTCCCATTTTTGTTTCATAATTTTGGACTAGTTATGGACAATTTTGGACAATCAAAAATGTTTTTTGGAACAGTGCCCTAGCCTCGTAAGCAAAGAATGTAAAAAAGAGGGGGAGCTGACTTTTGCTCAATTACCGCCACACAAAATACTCAAATCAATTTCAACTATGGGATAATTTTCGACAAATTATACACAACACGATGACATTTTTTTGGCAAGAATATCCTTTATTTACACTATATAGAAAAAATAATGTTTAAACCTTAAATAATTAAACACATTAAATATCTGTGGTCAAAAAAATCAACCTTAAGAAATTGCCTCAAAATGCATGTCGTAATTCTAAACACCTTTCAGACCAAACATTGATGCATTTTTTTTTACAAAATTCCATCATTTATGCCCTTCGGGAACAAAATAATTATAAACAATAGAAAAGAATCAACTCTGTGAAACCTCCGTAGGACACTTGCAATAATTATGGACTACTTTTAGACTGCACGTTAATGTAAAGGTCAACCAATAATTCTTTCTTTCACACCGTCGAGGAGGAAAAATATTATTAACAATTAGAGGACAAAAAAATCAACTTCATGAAACCTGTGCTTGTGGATGGTGTTACAGATGGAATTTTTAGTTGACCTTTACATTAACGTGTAGTCTAAAAGTAGTCCATAATTATTGCAAGTGTTTTTCGGCAGTTTCATAAAGTTGATTTTTTTGTTTTTATATTGTTTATAAAGTCGCATCAGCGTATAGTCTAAAAGGTGTCCAAAATTAAGACGTGCATTATGAGGTTGATTGTTCTTAAGGTTAAGGTTAATTTTGACGATTTCTTAAGGTTGATTTTTTTACCACTTATACTTCATGTATTGTTTAAACATTATTTTTTCTGTATGTTGTAAATAAAGAGTATTGTTTCAAAATTTATGTTGTGTTGTCCTAACTTTTTGTCTATAATTATCCGATTATTATTGTGAGGTGGGGGCGAAAGTTAGCACCCCTACTTTTGATTCTTTTTTTTATAGGGCTAGGGTACTGTNTTAGCACCCCTACTTTTGATTCTTTTTTTTATAGGGCTAGGGTACTGTTCCAATTTTTTTTTTGTTATTGTCAAAATTGCATATAATTGGTCTAAAATTATGAAACGAAAATGTGGGGGAGGTATAAAGAGGGGGGGGACTAACTTTACGGACGTGCGGATTTAACATTTCAGCATACTCCTAAGACAAGAATAAAAGAAGTTTGTACATGTTATAATATTAACAGAATACCAACAAATTATATTTAATAAAACGCAAAGTTATTTCACTAGTATGTCTTATTATAAACTACAGCTTTTTCGAAAAATATTGTTTATAAATGGTAACTATTAAAATAACTCTAAATTCCAGATTTATTATTTCAACTGACGCCGCTGCTCGACACGAGCCTAGAGAGTATAAAAAAACACCTCTACGCGAAGGAAAACGGAACGCAACAGGAATTACAATCTTCAATTATGTGGAATTAATTGCAGCTTGCCGAGCGGTAAGGAGAGTCGCCTATGTGACCGTTTATAAACTAACTGTACGGAGTGTCGCAGAAAGGGGATTACACTATGTGTGTGTGTTAATAAGAGAGATATTATTACAGGTAACCGGATGGAACTTTGTGTATCCGGATCGCTCGTGATTAGTGTTTAGTGCCATTTTTTATCTTTTATTTTTAGTTCAGTTGCCAGTAGTGACAAGTGATAGACTTGATGGCTGGGAATCTTTCTTCTGAGCAACGTTAGTGGATTGTAAGGTGTTCTTGGAAACGTGAGAACATGAAAGAAGTGCAGAGACGATGGCGGGCAGAAATGCATGCTGCGGCAACGTCACGTGTAACAATTTCGAAATTAAGCGACAAGATTGAGAGGGAAGGCACGACATGTGATGAAGAAGGGCCAGAGTGGCAGGAACGAATCAGTATCGGGCGAAAGAGGAAAGTAGTGGTACACATTTTCACAGTTTTTGTGCCAACACACCAACTCTACCCGGGTGAAGATAATTTGTTGAAACAAGACAGTACACAGTCACATTACCATCGATACGTGTGTCAATTCCTGGAGATGGATAGGCTAACGAGGAAGAATCAAGGACCCACCCAGATCTCCTGATCTATCGCCGTTAGACTTCTTTCCATGGGGAACTCTGAAGAACACTACGCCACAAAACCACGTGTATTGGATTCCTCGAGAGAAGTGATTGTTACTGCCTCTAATCCATTTCTATGGAAAACCTATCACATTTTTGTCGATCTGTTTCTCAGCAATACATGCGATTTGTTTGTACCATAGGAGGACATTTCAAATATCTTCAAAATTAGAACATAATCAGTAATGCTTTAAACATCTTTGTGACGAACACACATCCTATTTTTGGTTGATTTATTAATGTTCAAGCAGTGTAAAGGTCTTTGTGGGACACTGAAATATTGTTCATCGAATCTTCCAGAGGGGCGGCATTGCTGGGGTAAATTGTAGAAACTTATTACAGTCCGAATCCAACTTGTATTGTAGTAAACATAAATTACAAATAAAATGGGACATAGTTCATATGCGAGTACAATTCTTCCGATGTCTAACACCTCTGTTTTGGTTCATCATTTTTGGCAATTTGTTTCGTATAACGGGACAAAAAGGGGCATTTACAAAAAGTACCTGTAGATATGAGATTTAGTGATGTTTATATTACGTTATTATGTAGAAGAAGAGTTAGAAAAGTATAAGCATGATGGCTTAACTCCCCAATTTAATTTCGTAGCACCAACCCTGAGTACGTTTATAAGGATGTACTGATTCGCAGAACCTTACCGGTAAGAAATCGGTGTTAGAAGTCGTCGCCTAACTATTTGTTTAAATCGATGTTGAATAAAATATTAATATGCCAGTACGTATGTCGAGGGGGGTATAATTTTTAAGAATAGATCTGGGCAAGCAACTAGAAATCATCCTGGTATTTCAAGCAATTGCAGGATACACCCCCCCCCTCACGTCATTGTGCCTTAAAAAAGAAACAGAAAATACGTATGTGTAAACGATACTATAAGAAAATTATTCACATAAGTAATTATTTAGATTTAATAATAATAGTAACGATTTAATATTTAGATAATATTGATAACACTATAATCATATTTACAAAATTAAACATAAGTTATTCTAGTACTAAATGTATAAAATTACATTAAGAATGTCAGTTTCAATATTTTTTATTAATGAAATTACGAAACGTGCTATTGCCTACCCTAGCAATTACTCGGAGTATTGATATTCATATTACAAAATAATAACAATGCAAATGTCAATATTAAATTAATCTAATGGCAGGATAGAAATAACTTCCGAGTATGTATGTTAGCAAGATATAACATAAGTAAAATAAAGATCAAAATGAACATAGGAACGTACGAAGAAAGGGAATATAAACGATGTGAAAGATGAGATGAGAAGTTCGGAATAAAATGTGGGTTATGTTCGAGGACAAATAAAGAAAGTACGGAACTTCCAACTTACCGCGATTATCATACCATCTTTGCGACCTAGGTTGAATGGACTGCGCCTGATGGGGTTGAGCACTGTGATAAAAGTAATTAGACATATGATCCTGTAGATGCTTCCGAGAAAAGCTCAGCGCAGCAAATCTATACTAATAAAAGTGAATTATTTAGAATGTGCGTAGTATGGAAATAGGAAAAATTTATCGTAGGAATTATCTGAAATTTCAAAGGACTCTTCTTAAGCATTTTTTCAACTAAAATGCAAAGTGCGACTAACACTGATGAATTACAAGAGCAGAAAAACAATTAAAATTGAAGGCTAATTAGTAGAAGTGAATCTTCACTCGCATGACTGTTTACTATGAAACTTGCTTATGTGTCCATCGGAGTTCAGTTGTCTTACGTGAGGCGGACTATCCATGGAACGTACAATCTAAGTGATTGAATCGTAGAAGCAAAATTATGTAAAGACTTCGAAGAATATTGTTTTCAAGTGTAAGTGAAATAAGAGCAAAAGAAATCGGATTTCTTCACGATGCGCTTCGTTCATTAAGATGTCTGTGTAAATTGTATTTTCCATCTGCCTGGATTTTAAAATAATTCACGATTACGTACTAATAAGTATACAATACTTTAAACTGCGCGCGTATGTGTTTTATATTCGTGGTATTTAAATTTTGAAAGAAACGAAAGTGAGAACTTCATGTCTCGAAAGTAGAGAAATATGGAAACTAACATATGCATTTAGAATATCATATAAGAACCCCGGTTAAGGCCGGGGCTAAATAAGCTAAACGAAGCTATAACTATTGACTGGTGTTTTAATAATGCACGATGTCCTGTACTGACGGTTTTATGTTTCTTTTCAAATCCCAGGAAATACCGGATAGTTCTATTGGTAGAGAATGATGCTAAAACTAATGGAGGTATGACGTGATGAAGCTTGTGTCTACTCTCGCCTGGCTATGATGGTGACAGCGACTGTGGTAGGAATACACCGTAGAGAATACTCTTGGCAAGACTTCGCGCTATTTCTGTTGTCTGGCGATTTGCATCGCCGCGACGCTCGCTTCAAAATAAATATTTAACAAGAAGACACGCGAGGAGAAGTATCGCTTGGACCAGGTCACTTTTGAATCTCTAGATAATAGTAATCTCTTTGTAGATTACTATCCGAACGTCATTCAATGATTTCCAGGAACTGCATTAGAATTGGAAATATTACTAAGTTTACCTGTTTTAAATTGTCATCTTGTGTAGAAATGTCTAACTTTTTGATGACTTTCGTCAATGTACAGAAAAGCGAAGGAAAGGGACTGACTACCACAGTAATTACAAATTTATCTTTAAACAGTTATTAATAGCAAAGAAAAATGCTCAAGAGTATTTTCTGCACAAAATTTTCCAAAATAAAGACAACTGTTGGTCGCAATTGTTGATACCTGAAAAGACGGAAAGGAAACAAAGAAAGTACACCCGCTATTAAAAACAACGGTGTAATCTACACAGAACCTCAGGATAAGACCAATGTTTTTAATTCATATTACTCGTCGGTTTTTGGCATTTCCTCTGTAAACGACAGTTTAAATTTGACAAATAATTCCCATGTAAATACTTTTGTTCTAAATACTAGGATGCTGCGACAGCGAATTTCTAAGATTAAGAATAAAAATCAATCGGTCACGACAAAATTCCAGGGAGTTTACTTAAACTCGGTGGGGAAGCCATGATTCCGTACCTAGCCAACTTTTTGATATTATTTGAAATAATTCATCATTACTACGCGACTGGAAAAAGGTTATCGTTGTACCAATTCACAAAGGAGGTGATCGCTCATTAGTTAATAATTATCGACCAATTAGTTTATCCTCCGTAGTATGTAAACAGATGGAACATATTATTGCAGATTATTTGTAGAATATTTGGGAAAAAATAATTTTCTACATCCTGCCCAACACGATTTTAGATCCGGGTACACTTGTGAGAGCCAACTTATTTCGGTTTGCCAGGACTTAGCTGAGTCACTTGACGAGGGGCAGGGGAACTGATGCAATAGTTATTGATTTATCAAATACGTTCGATTTATTGCCACAGGGAAGCGTCGTCTTGCAAAAATCGCGAAGTCAGAAATTGATCTGCGTGTTATCAAATGGATTAGTAATTTTCTCCGGGATCGCTCACAGCTAGTTAGAATGGACGGGTGCTCCTCTAAAGAAATCGCGGTGACATCGGGAGTACCACAGGGAAGCGTTTTTGATTCTCTTCTTTTCCTTGCATATATTAATGATATATCAGAGCACATTGATTCGATAGTGCGTTTATTTGCAGATGACTGTATTATATACCGAAATATTGAAGAAGAAATGACCGAAATGTGTTACAGTGCAATTTAAACGAATTGTGGAAATGGGCTGAAACGAATAAAATGAAAATAAACCCTCTAAAAGGTAAATCTTTATTTTTCTAGATAAAAAATAAAACCTGCTCTGAACTATTCGTTAAATCATCAGATTATACCTGAAGTTTCATGCTGTAAATATTTAGGTGTTATAATTTCTCGTGACTTAAATTGGACAGAACATGTTAAATACACAATGCAGAAAGCTTGGAGAGCGCTGAACTTCGTAAGACGCATACTTAGAAAAGGGAACTCGAAATCTAAAAGCTTGGTATACATTTCATTAGTTCGACCTATACTGGAGTACGGAACCGTTTGCTGGGATCCGTATAGGGAAGGTCAGATCATGAATTAGATCGGATACAAAGAAATGCCGCGAATTTTGTTGGAGACAACACTCGTAATATTAACTTAGAGTGGGGCACACTTTCCAATCGAAGAAAGTTAGTGCGTCTTTATGCCCTCTTTAAAACCTACATGGGAGAACCTGCCTGGAGATCAGTGAACGCTAAGCTACACAAACATTAGTCGTGGCGACCACAAGCGTAAAACGGATGTTGTAAATAGAACCATTGTAGACTGGAGTAACTTACATGCAACAACACTTTCGAACTTACCAAAAAGAGTAAAATATTTCCGCAACCGTCTTCTTGCTTCTTCAAAATAGGATCTTATGTGAAGTTAGTGAGGTGATTGGAGTCTAAGGGTATAGAAAATGCTCAGAGTAAAAGTAGTGAAGTGTACATGATTGCTTTCAGCAACACTATTTTGGTTTTATTTTTTATAGTTATTAATTTAAAAAAATTATGTTATAGCAATTACTTTTACGCTAAGGACATAGGAAGAGTAATGACATATGTGTGCATATTGAGCATGTTTCTACGTATGAGTGTGTTTCTGTAACTGTTTGTAAGCGCAAATGTGTTCGTGTATGTATATGAATATACACACATATGAGCCTCATGTAGATAATTAATTTCGTAAATCTAATTTCTTTCTCGTTGTAACGTGTAAGAATTTTCTAAACATTTTATTCCGTTTGTGTGTGTATTTTATAGATATTGATTTGTTTTTAAACCTTGTATTATTGTATTATGTATGTATTCTTTTCGATTTGCCATCGAACATTGCTCAGTAGCAGACTATTAAATTATGTAATAACAGAAAATGTTTATAGAATGGGTCATTAATTTACAGATCCCAACAATTTGTTTATAACAAAGATAACGAAAATTAAAAAATACATGTATGACACATTTTAAGGTTTAAACCGACATGTATAATTTTTTTCTTTATTTTTATTCTTGTTATTTTAAAACTACATGAATTTTATTCAAATAAATAAATATTTCGTCAAAAAAGCAGTTACAAATCGTGTATGACAGTATATGAAGCACTGTGCCAATGATCTAACTATTTATACTCAGTGACTTAATATAGACGGCGACGAGAATCCTTAATTTCATGCTTACTTGAACTGAGTCGTATCTGTCATATGTTTTCGCGAAGAACTCATTTCGAGCATGTTTACAACTATTTGAAGTTTCATAATATACATATGCTGATTGCGGGGTCGGCAGCAAAATTGTATCAACGTTCAACTGTAACAAATTCATCGAAGAACAAATAAACGTTGCATATCACAAATGATATTTATGAAAATTACACACGACAGTTTGAATTAACGCACAGACACTGATAAACTATCTGGTTTATGCAATACAATATTATAACAAGTTTGTTTTTCTGCTTTTTTGTTCATATTTTGTTTATATTTTTGTTTGTCATGTTCATTTGTCCTGTTTTGCTTATTGTTATAATTTGTTATAACTTGATCACCTGACGATGACTCGAAGTCGAAACGTAGTGAGCTCTTCACAGAAAATATAAATATTATTCAAAGTCTATAAAAGTTATTAATTATTTATTTAATTAGGTTATATAATGGACGTTAATAGTAGTATAAATCCATCTTCGTTTACACGTTTGAAGCTGATGCTCTCAAGCGGCATGACGGACTCGAGTAACTTTACTTGGAAGGCATTTTATGAACTTCTTGGTTCACACACCGTAGACAAATCTATACCTCATAAAGGGGAATGATTTAAAATGTCTGTTGCAGGGAAATTGGAAAAAAGGAATCGATGAAATTGTTTGAAATGAAAGGAAATTTCTCCAGGGATTTTTCATTTAAAATGCGAGGTACGATTAATATTAATCTTTAATCATGTGTCCGCTAGTGTTCGATTGCGTTACGAGAGGAGGAAAATCCACTGAACGTGTAATCTTAAGTGGCCGAATCGTAGAAGCAAAATTATATAAAGGTTGTGAAGAACATTGTTTTCGAGTACATAGCCTAAATGGGAAATGAAATCCAAAGAATTTAGAGGTCTGAACTATTCACTTTGTTTATTGTGCTTTTTGTGTAAAATGTATTTTTCTTTTGTCTGTATATTAAATTAATTCTTAATTTCACGCGTATAAGACTGAAAACTGAGTGTATTTTTGTAGGTTGTCTTCGTTGTATTTAATTTTTTGAAAATACAATACCGTGAAAGGAGAGAAATATGGCAACTGAAATACGAATTTAGAATATTATATAACAACCCCGGGTATCACCGGGCAGAATGAGCTAAGAAAATCCAGACCTTTTGACATGTGTTTTAATACGAGAATGTCCGATAATGAATGTTCTTTTCAGATCCCGGGCGACGCTGGGCAGTTCTGCTAGCATTCTATAAGATGAAGTCCAAGAAATTTGTTTTGAAATCCTGGTACACGTTCAAGAAATACTGCTGAACACCTTGTAATTTTTTCTGTAATCTGAGTTTTCTTATTCTCTCTTAAGTTTGATTTATATTGTCTTTTGAAGAGGGCTTGAAGTTTCCAGTCGATGTTCAACAGGACTTTTTTACGTGTGAGCTTACGGGAAAGTTAAGCACCATGTATATAGATAGACCCAACAACCTCATGCGTTGGTTGTCCGGAGGGGAAAACGATGAGAGATGTCTCGCACATCGCCTTAGGTGGGGGAACTCGATTCCCCTCACTGACTGCTGCTCACAAGTCGTTATACAGTAACACCTTACCCCCTCAGAGCGGATGTGCGAGCGAGAGGGTGTCATCTTTCCGCATCTTGTGTCTCATGTTATCAAGGACGGTCGCAACTATTTTTATTTAATTCTATGTTAAGTGCACTGTATATTTAGTTAGGAAAAGCAATGTTTCGTTTCATATTGTGATAAACATGTGATTTAATTTTTTTTTAGCACGTACGACATTTTAAAACAGTTACGAGAAAACACGAAAACATGTAATCTAATCTGTAAGAATGTGTTTTTTTCCGATGTAAACAGAAAATAAGTTGTGGAATTCTGTTGCGCATTCAGTTGAATGTATAGACGTGCGATTCCCAGAACATGTCATTTCGTATAATGCATATAAATGTGTTATAAAAAGGAAAAAAAAGTGATTTAAATGCATTCACTATGTAACTGGCGTACATAGTACGTGTAAAATCGTAAGAACAGTTTTATGGAAATAAGTTCGTGAGATATGCGGACAAAAGGGAGACTTGGCAGTTTTATGTTTCCCTGTAATAGTGCATTTAAATATACTTAGAAATAAGTATGAAAAATAGTAAGTTAAATTAATACATTTTTTCGAAAGGAAAAAGTAGTCTTTAATGTTTGGACTACCTGGAACCGAAAAAGTCTCACGTGGAGTCAGTATAGTGCGAGTCACTCGCTTATTCTGAGGATCTATTGAAGACATTCAAGATCAATAAGTATTTGCTTGAAATTCCGTTGACACTTGTTACTCCTGTGAAGTACACGATGTCAGTATCTGTTGGTTAAAAAATAAAAGGAAACGTTCCATTTTTTTTGTGATACGTAAAATAATTTAGCTACAGAATTAGGGTATTTGTATAGTCTTTCGTTTGCTGTGATCGTTGTGAGAAACGAACATTTTTAGATGTGACTTCATAATACTTGGAGCACGTAACATTAAATGCATGTGAAACTAAGGAACAGTTAAGGTGTGACATGATTAATGCCATTGCCCACAGTCATGAAAGAAGAGCATTTGTGTTTTAATGCATGCTAATTCACGTGTTCTTCTCATTGTCCAGCCTTGCCCTTGCTCTCCCGCATTGAGAGCGTTCCGTTCGCTGCCTCGCCTGCAGCCGCTCCCTCGTTTCGACTCACGACGGCGCTAATGCCCTTGTTCTTCACTCTGTCGCTCACGAGTCTCTGCAGGTTTCGCTATAATTTTCTTGACATTAGCACACGTCACTCCACGAGATTCATACACATTCATACACACACACACTCACACATACGCAAAAAATAATTCATTTCTTCATGCAGTGAGTATTTTGTATATAATTTTACCGAAAATAGTGCAATACGGCTGCCTACCACGAATTGCTAATTTCTACTAATTTAAGGTGTCAGCACTCCAAGCCTGTCACATCATCGAGATCTATAATTGTTTTCTTTATTTGTATTCTATTTGTTTTAAAACACGACGACACGAATAATTATGATGATTTAATTTGTATCTATCAGTTAATGATAGAGTACAAACAGTATTAAGGAACATCTCTTGACTATTTTGAAACACCTCAGAGCATGAGGTAAGGCGAGCGAGCGCAGCGTGTCGTGTTTTACACATTTCACTTTGGGAGAAGTAAAGTTTCTTTCTCAAATGTCCGGTGATCCATAGATTAAAGTGATGCAGTAAATTTTCCGCAGTATTTTTTACAAGTCAAAGTAAGCTTCCATCACTTTCATGATTTAAAAAGTTTTTTTTTTTCATATAAGTGTTTCTTCGAAAAGACGCAATGTAATAATACACCATCAATTATAATTGCAATTCAGAGTCAAGTCAAAGTCAATTGAAATTATTTCATTTAAATGACCGGTGATGTATGTTTTTCGAGTTGAAATCACAATAAGTAAATTGTACTCTGTTCAGGTATGCCGATTTAAGATATTTTAGTGACTTAATTCTACATTCGGTAGTACTACTTTAAGTAATGTCCGAATAAATTTGAATAAAAGTCACAAAAGCGACTAGTTGTTGAAAAAATGCAACGAACTAAGACACAAGACGCTTCACACACTCGATCCAGAAAGAACAGAATCGTCCTACAAGAGCGAGTGAATTGAATTCATGGCCGATGCTGACGATATATTTAAGTTTAAAGGAATCTGAAAGTACTGCCGACCTGACGCGAGGCGCACATATCATTACCCTTACGGACGATGGCGAAGTATAAGCGGTGGCAACTCTGTACAAGCCCTATTCAAACATCTAGCCAGTGAGACTGGCAATAAATGAATTAATAATTTATTGTCAAGAGAGCAGTTACGAACTTCCTATGGCCACGTTGGGGACAATAAATAAAGCGTCTAGCCCAGTATCTAAAATAACTATTTTTGTAAATTGGATGTATGGTTGTGTAGTACATATTGATATATGAATAGAGATTGACCAAACATATTTTCGTATGTCTCATTTGTTACGAAATCATTGTGTCAATTTTCGCATTCAAAAATTGTTTCGAACCCTAAAGTTTTATTTGAATTATACTAAATGTAGGTTTCTTCTTTATTTACTTCCTTAAATTTCTTCGTGTTGTGTAGAAGTATAACGGGAGAGTGCTGTAGAGTATATTCCTGATTTTCAGTGTTTAAGCATTATTATTATATTTAAATTTCTTTTGTATTTATGATTTTGGGTTTAGTGACGCAGGTCGTTTAATGCTTCATTACGATTACTCGAATGAAACATCTTGCAAGTAGGTCTAATTATCTCGTTATGTACTCTCCTTGAGGGCTCATGTTTTGTTGTTACTAGATCATAAAGCAAACATGATTTGCTTCTTGTGTCTGCGTATGGAGAATAAATGCGGTGGCATGTACAGTTCTCCATTATCTCCACCTTGGGGAGTAATAGGTGGATACAAGCACTCTCATAGTGAGTTTAATCCTCCATTGTCTTTAATGTTTGCATTCGTTATCGTTTTTATATTAATGACTCCGATATGTTTGCCGTTACGAGCGCATAGTCCCGTTTTTTAATGAGACATTGAAACAACTAGTGGCTCGAGTGCGTGTGCTTTTGATTGGCGCATCGGATTGAGACACTGCTCCGCGGAATGCTATGAGAGTCATTCCGTTCAGTAAGTGAACGGGGCAAAAACGAATGGACAGACAATAATGAGCGCATTCCATTTCATAGTACCCGTTTCTTATTTGTTTCCTGACAGTGATTGAAAATGAATGTTACGAGGGCATGAAACTGAGTTAATGGGAACCTTTAATTGAACGTTTTTGAACCTTTTTATTAAATTAACTGAATTAATCCATCGCTTAAACCTTCGCATTTAATGAAACGAATATCGCGCACATTGAGTTCATAATTTTAACTCGAACTCGTTCCGTACCAATAGGCAAATGTTTTCGTCTACATCTTGTTTTCTCTGGTCAACGAAGCGAAAAGTGAAATGAGAATATTAATTAGGAAACCTTTTGCGTCCATTGTATTGTGTTTTTTTTGTGCATAAAATCTAGTAATGTAAAAGTAAAATACCTCTGCTGTCTTTCGTACACGGTTTGTTGTACCCATTGTCTTCTCAACGAAGAAACTGTACTAATGGATCCGATATTACGGATGCAAGTTTGTCATGTTTTTCGCATAATAATATTTGCGTACTTTCGTGTTGACATTTTTCTTCCAAATGTGACGAGTACCATTTAATTTGTGTTGTGTAGTGTAAAAACGAATTGATATCTGGTGTTCTTACTTAAGACTAATGCTATTTATATTTATTAATCTTATTAAGTTATAAAATTTAACGACCTTTATTAGACAAATCATATAGTTGAACGAAACTCATGTTGTTAAAATAAATTTATGTTTTTTAATTAACCCCCTGTTCCCAACAGGTATTCCAGGGGTTAGTTCAAATCCATGTTCCACTGTATTTTTCTCTTGCGTTCCAGAAGTTCAGTCGGTACCATCTTGCCACCACCTTGAATACTAGCTAAAATAAGTAGCTTGTACGGAGATTGATTTATTGCAAGTGGACTGTGATATTTGTGAGTGTTCCCTCTTTTCGCCCGGGAATTGTTCATTACGCGTCATCTGATACTCAGTGTGTCTTGCCTCTGGCCATTCCAGTCGTTTTATCTTTTAGGAAAGATAGTTGTTTCTTACTTTGGTAAAGGACAAGTAGCATTGACATAAGCGGCACGTCCGGAAAATAAGAGCTCTCGATTTTTTTTGAGGGGGGGGGGTAATTTTATTTTAAAACAATTACAGATTTTTTTGTTCAAGTTGTTGACTATTTTTCTACGTAGTCGCCTTCTCGTTTTATACAGTTAGTGACCGTGGCAAAACCATTTTTGATGCCCTCCTCAAAGAATTCTCCCGCCATCTTCGTCTTCCAGTTCAAGACTTCTTGTTTCACTTCCTCGTCGGTTGAAAATTTTTTTCCACCCATGTGAGTCTTCAGGGAGGTGAAAGGATGGAAGTCTGAAGGCGCCAAGTCAGGGAAGTATGCAGGGTGGTTCAAAATGTCCCAACCAAATGAGTCCAAAAGCGCCTTGGTGGCGTTGGCCGTGTGCGGGCGAGCGTTGTCATGCAACAAGCACGCTCCTTTCGTCAACATTCCCTTCCGTTTGTTTTGAATTGCTCTCTTGAGATTTTTTAGGGTCTCACATCGTGTTGCGTTAATCGTCTCCCCTTGAGGCAGAAATTCGATCAAAATAATTCCTTTACGGTCCCAAAAAATGGTTACCATGTTTTTTTTGTTCGAAATTGTGGTTTTGAATTTTTTGGCAGATGGGGAACTTGTGTGACGCCAATGCGATGACTATCTTTTTGTCTCAGGTGTGTAATTAGCTACCCGGGTTTCATCTCTAGTCACAATTGAGCTAAGAAAGTCCTCACCTTCCAATTCAAATCGCTCAAGGAACCCGCGAGCAATAGCGACCCGATTCACTTGTGCTGTTCTGTCAGTTCTTTTGGGAGCCATCTTGCGCACAATTTTCGGAATCCCAGCTTTTTTTAACTGTCTAATGGAAGAGAGATTTGGAGAGTTGTGGAAACGTCGTTGAAATTTCATCCACTGTCAATCGACGGTCTTCACGAACAGTTTCCTCAATTTTTTGCACCAACTCATCGGCCAAAATAGAAGGTCTTCCACTCCTTTGATCGTCATGTACATTCGTTCTGCGTTCATTAAACTCTCGACGCCACTTAAACGCGTTTGTACGATTCATATCACCTTTGCCGTAAACAGTTTTGATCCGTGAAAAAATTTCACTCGGAGTTTTTCCTTCCGCAAGAAGAAACCGAATAACAACGCGCACCTCGCACTTGGCGGGATTAATTGTCGGCATATTTTACTCAAACGCACGTTATAAGGCGAGCATTCGTACTGCCGTAGTCCAACGATACTATTTATGTTCAGAAGAACCTCCATACCACTCAGTGTTACCAAACTCGAAAAAACAAATCTCACATTCGGATAGGGTAACAGTACTCTTACTTTCTGGATGTGCCTCGTACGTTAGCAAACTAGCCCAGGGAAATTAAGCAAGGAAAAAGCCGTACCCTAAAAAAAACAACCTAAATCTGGAATCATTTTTAATCGATAGTAAAAACCTTATAGAATAACACACTAAAATTCTCGCACTTTTCTTCCCGGGACTTCCCTCCTTTTTTTGGATGGAATATTTAGGACCTCGGAGTTACAGGGTTACACTAGCACGACTCGAGCGTCAAAACTATGGGACTAATTCTAGTGAATGAGGACTCGAATGAAAGAGGACATTCTAAAAATTGCAATGAATTATTTAACATAGTATTTCCGGTAACAAGGGCGCGATATGCGGACTGAGTTGCGCGAAATCTAATGGAAATTCGAGATCGCGCGCTCGCCATTTAACATTGACGAGCTAAAAGGATATCTGTGGGGTTATATTAGGTAGATATGATTGAAAAACATATTAACGTTGCATTCACGTATATTTTTATATGTTCATATATTCACATGTATGCCAAACTTTGATTTTTTGGCGAATGTATTGAACGCGGTGCACGAGTCCGATTACCATGGTTAATGGCGTGAAGACGTACGCTGGCGACTTGACATGCGCCGTTGTGAAAATAAAGAAAATTAATGATGATCAATTCGTATTACTTGACTAGAACTAAAAAATAAAATTTTAAGAGAAGGAAAATCTAAATATGATGAGACTGAAAATAAAATGAAACTCGGCTGACGAATGTGCTAAATAAGTACGAAATAACAATTGTAGCATTTACGTGTGTGTGTGTATTGGGCCTTGGACTTTTATCATGAAGAGTTGTTTCCCACTCGTAAATATTTCTATGACAGTGAAATGGAACTCATCAGTGTTTTTGAGGTTGTTCCAAGGAGTCCAAACCCGCGGAATGTCACGAAGCTTGTCTTTACCAAGGACGACGTACAAAGAGCCCGTGTCAGTCAGCCGGTCAGAGGATCCCTCGGAAATCATGTTTGTTTTTACTCCATTCTTCACTCTACGTAAACTATAATATTTACATACCATGACGATCGGAAAAGAATATGACGAAATGAAGATCGTCTT